>JASAND010006166.1:0-71108 GCA_030248195.1 Trissonchulus latispiculum | reverse complement strand
GGCCTTTTCGCGAATGGGTAGAGTAGAGTTAAAATTAACTCGATCCTTTTCGCGAATGAGTTAAAAGAGTTAAATTTAACTCGCCGAGTTATGCGGAGTTAAAAATTTTAACTCTACTCGCATTCATGAAAAGAGTTAAAATTAACTCTACCCTTTTCGCGAATCACTTGTGGAGTTAAAAATGTATGGAGTTAAGTTTAACTCTACTCTTTTCGCGAATGGATTAAATTTAACTCTGACTAACTCCGCTTCATGTTTTTCTATACAAATTTAACCCGCTTCCAACTACGCGGGTTAGAGGGAGTTAAAACCTTCAGTAATCAGTGAATAGCCTTTGCAAAAAGTTGTCGTAGCTCACTTAATATTAGACCTTTTAAAACACTTTTTGTGTCATTTTAAAGGTAATTAAACAATGGACTTATTGAAATATTTTATTTAGGCATGGTTATCGCGCAGCTATTGCTTTGTTGCGTTACTATAGGCTTAAAACTGTCGTCACGTTAATTTTACAGGATGCAGTTGCAAAATTTTGACTGTCACTGATGTTCCATTGTTTATGTTAAAAAGATACAAGTTTCTATATAAGCAGCCCACATTTACACATATTTCTGTCTGAAAAAACGGCTCTGAATATGGTTAGCTGCTTTAGCCAATCAGACAGCATTCAATGTTTAAAGTTACTGGCTGTTTCGTTAGCTGTCATTTGATTGGCTGTTAACTTCTATCGTGGGTGCAGTAACAATGTAGAGTTTAACCTAACATGCCAATGGGCCAGTACAAAAAGCGGAAAAGGACTGGAAACTGCGTAGCTTATCTACGATTCATGAAAAGCATTTTCCAGGTAATCTATGGAGCGAAACGGAATCAACGTGTAAAAAACGGAAATGACGCGGCAAAAGGTCTAGCGGATTTGGAAACGGAAAGCGGGTCTAAAAGGCTGATAAAGGTCTTAACTAGGAGACGTATGAGCAGTAGCATTAATTACTAAATTGCTAGTCTGTCCTGAAGAAGTCTGGGATTTTTCCAGATTCCCTAAAGTGGTCCCAGATTGCAAAACGGCACCGACAAAATTAAAATTTGGTTTGGGAACGTTTTTCAACATGCTGATTACAAAAATTCTAAATTTAGAAAATTTAAGTTTTTCTGCTAATTCGCTTACTCTGATCATTTTTTACTTCTTGGACCAACCTCCTAAAGTGAACCAATGAGGTTGTGCGGCCGAAACAAATGCTATTTGAAATGGTAGCCCTTAAAAGGGCAGTTGGGATAAGTGAACGTTGGTCGCACAACCGAATGGGTTCACTTTAGGAGGTTGGTCCAAGAAGGAAAACTGATCAGCTTAGTCGAACCAGTGGTAACAAATTAAAGTTTTTAAAATTTTTAATTTTAAACTAGAATATTTGAAATATTTAAATTTTTTGTATTTTTGAAATTGGGCTGAAATTGAAATTGAAATTGAAATCTCTAGGGCAGGCCTTCATTCGTTGTATTCAACAGATTACACAATGGTTGTCCCTGCAAAATAGCCGGCCATAAGATATTGAGATTTTTATTTTAACGACTGTACCCAGCATAAAGATTTTTCTGTTTGTCGGTGCGTAAAAGTTTTCAGTATTGATAAACCGTTTTCTCCTCATCAAAATTCAGCTAAGCACTAAAAAATAAGTAGGTCCGCTAAATTTGGACGCAGTCCGCTTAATTAGGTAAGTCCGCTCATTATACCGTAATTCCGCATTTAGTCCTCGTTTTATATCATAGGTCCGCTTTATCAGTCCTCTTATTATACCCCCAGTCCGCTTCCGTTCCGCGTTGGCTTTTTGTGCTAGCCCCATCATGCTAATGCCATTTTCTTACATTCATAAAATTAGCTGTAACTATCATGCCAAGTCAACGTTAAGTTAAACTATGTAAAAGAGTTCTTTGAACTGGATACCGTTTCATGAAAATGCAAACCTCTGTTTTGGACGAATGATCTACTTTGTTTCGGAAGAACAACAATAAGCAGGAAAGTGTATAAGGTTGTTTATATAAAATGCAGAACTGCAGGTTTTATCCTATAAAGCCTGCGAAAGCGGTGTTCGGTTTTCATAATCATCTAAACGTCGCAACTATAAAGTGTAAAGCTGATAAACACGAAGAAATTTGAGTCGTCATTCAATATCCAGTAAACTTAGGCTCAAAACAAGGTCAGCAAGTCAAAATTTGACGCAGTGTTACATAATAAGTGCGCTAAAATACTTCCGCAATAAAGTTTCCCTGAATTCAGCAGCTTTTATGATCGTTACGTTAATCAGCTAAAATTAACTCTGCTTACGAATTCGTGAAAAGAGCAGAGTAGAGTAGAGTTAAAATTAACTCTGCCTAACTCTTTTCGCGAATGGATAGAGTTAATTTTAACTCTGCGCCTATTAACTCCTCTTAACTCTGCTGGCAGAGTTAAGAGGAGTTAAAAACGCACAGAGTTAAAATTAACTCTATCCATTCGCGAAAAGGGTAGAGTTAATTTTAACTCTACTCTACTCTCGCAATTCTCAGTACGTTTTACTGAAACGTTGTGCAGTTTTACAAGATTCTGTTCAGAAGGCGCTGTCTGCATGTAGATGCACAGTAGAATCTCACCGTTAATTATCGAAACAATTTGCTCGACCATACTAAAGTTTTAATTTTTTTACAAGTTTTAATGTATGTTGTGCATATAGTAACAGCATTTGTAATGGAGCAGATTCAAGGTAAGGCAAAAACTTTAAAATTCTAAGTAAACAAAAAAGTTTAACCCAGTTTGTTATTATCGCATTACCTATTCCAATTGTTTTGTAGTATTGCTTTATAATTTTGATTGTATAACCCTTGCTAGGGGCCTGCATCCAATATTAAATAATGTTAAAATGTAACTACGGATTTTGTGCTTGGAACCGGGAACCGGAAGCTAGAACCGGAACCGGAACCGGAACCGGAACCGGAACCGGTACTCTGGAACCGGAACCGGAACCGGTTTTGAAAATTGGAACCGGTCCCAACTCTAAACGGTTGTTCTTTCTACTTTTATTTTGGTGATGTACTAAATTATATTGTTTTACGTTAGGGTTATATGTCTAATGTATTGTTAATACCAATAGTACATAATGATAAGAGTATGACAAGCCTATCACTCTATGCAGTGAAGGCAAAAACTATGCGATGCGCGCTAACGGCTTACGCCCCCCCCACAAATTGACCCCCTCTCACACCGCCCCTATATGGGTACGTGGTCCAAACGGGGGTCGCTCACTGCTTTGCATAATTACACGCTGAAATTAACAGGGGCCCAATTTGGGGAGCGGGTGCAAGCGTGTATGCTTAACACATAGATGTACAAAATATGCTAAGCGCGTGAGCGACCCCCGTTTGGAACTATGTACTCATATAGGGGCGGTGTGAGAGGGGGAATTTGTGGGGGGGGGGGTACCCGTTAGCGCGCATCGCATAGTTTTTGCCTTCATTGCATAGAGTGTGACGCTTGTCACACTCTTATCATTATGTACTCTTGGTAATACGCATTATGTAGTCGTGATGGCCTGTCTTGTATTATCAGCTGTGTTACGTGAAATAAAGCTATGCCTGCTGCTTCCATTAATTCCAGGAGCAAATAACGTTGAGTAGGATAAAATTTAAATCTGTAAGTTCTAGAAATTGATAGAATTGTTCCCTCAGAATTAGGTAAGAATATTAGTGATGTGGATCGGATCTGCAAAATCCTATCGCCGATCCAGGGGCCGGATGGGTAGGATTGCTGGATAGGTCCGAATCGAATCGTTAGAGACGGTCGGATCGGTGATCTGACTAAATACCAGATAGCACAAAGTACAACCGTATCGGACGCACAATTGTTATTAAACATGAATTCAAGTACATATCTTAACCCACCGGTGGGTTAGCACGCTGTTAATTTACTGCTGCTGCTCTCATAAATTTCAATGTTTAAAAAAATCATACACTTCAAAAATGAAACGGCAAGCTGCAATATCAGTCGCCAAGACACCGACAAAATAAAATTGTAGTTTGAATTCTCAAAAGCGCCATAAAAGTTACAGTATCCGCTTTTTGAGACTGGAACAACAAACTAAGATATTTTTGACCAAGTTGACATTAATTCTCAGATTATATTTCTATTTTCCTTGTTAGTCTTTAGAGTTCATTGTCTGGCTCACTATCCTGAGAAATTTTACGTCTTTAGTATATATTTCCTTACAATTGTGCATTTGTGTGTCGTAATAATAAAGTGAAATTATATGTCTATTGTCTAAGATGTGTTTGGCAATGCAAATCCGACTTTAAAAATCAATTGCTGAGTCACCAAACCTGGGGCAATTTTTGTCAACTTTTGGGCTTATTGATCTAAGTAATTTTGACTTGCAAAATTGGTCCTGATTTGGGTACATTCTACACACTTAGAAATGTTCCAGTATAAACTACAGGAATCACATTTATAGATGATAGTTTCTACGGGACATCGTTGGTAGTTTTACCGGAGATGGTAGTATGGTTTACAAGTTAGATTAATATTCAATACAAATGAAACCTGTAGTTGTCACTGGTTTACAGGTTCATACTACAGGTTGTTACTCAATACGCTGTGGGTGATTTTTTGTAACGGCCGCTCCCTGTCGAAAATGGTTTGGGAGCGCCCGCCCCCCCCCATCTGGCTTCTTTTGCATGAAAACAGATCAAACTACTGAAAATTAGAGATGCCTTGGCAAAACTAGAGGTTTGGCATATCATTCAGAATTCTCGTAAAAAGTACAAGTTACTTTAGTATTTACTACATGAAGTGGAAACATTAATCGAGAGGCAGGTAAGAATGCAATACTTATGTATAAAATACAAGATACTCCGCCAACCGCCAGTGACCGCACAGGAGCACTTTTGTAAAGAACTACAAAGAATTCCTGTAATTTCTACATGAGTCTTTTTAAGGGTGTACTGTTTCCTTTCCTAACTGGACAGAGGCTCAAATACTCAAGACTTCTGTAGTATGTGTTCGTGACGAAGACTTGGTTTTACAGAACCTCAAAGTCAAAAGGTGGAGTATATGATAAAATATTTCCCGCGGACGTTTAAGGTAGGGTGGTCGTGTCCGCGGATCACGAGTCGAATATGGATTAAACTTCTGACCACTTCTAGCTGCAACTAGATTTTTCACCTAACCAAACAGTTGCTCCCTAGCAGCGACGTTTACTTACACCACGGTTGCACAAAGATTACACGAACAGACAGTATTCTAAAATAAATAATGTTCAAAATGGATACAACGTATATATTCCAAATTTACTTATACAGAGCAGAAATTTGTAGGTTTGGCAATCTTGTTTTGTTAGATTGCATTATTCTTACCACATTACACGAGTCTTTTTGGAAGGGTGTGTCACGTTGGGCTTCCAAAACTCAAGCAGCGGTACCAAAGCAATTTATGCGCAATTAGCACAACAAAGTACAAAACCAAAGGTAAGATTTCTTATTTTTTACCCAACCCGAGTGATAAGCATTATTACGCACTGTCCTGTAAAATATTAGACATATCGATATGAAAACCGCTGAATGAAAAATGATAGTGGAAAATGCACTCTTCGTGAAAATGTTTCAATCAAATTGGGAAGTAAAGAACCCACAACCCACAACAGATATACTGGCTTTTTCCTACAGGGGGGGGGGGGGGGGGCCCCCCCCCCCCCAGAAATTCGTTCCCCCCCCAGACTTGGGTCGCCCCCCCCCCAGAATCGCCCCCCCCCAGGATTCGGGCCTTCCCCCCCCCAGAACCCCCCCCCCACCCTGAAGTGCCCGGAAAAATAGGGTTTTGATGTTAAATTTTGAAAAAATTTTCAGGCTTCGCCGGATTTTTACCCATTTTTAAGCATTTTTTAGCTATTTTAAGCTTAAATTTAAGTTAAAAATACTCTATTTTTTTTCTCAGCAGAAAAAAATAGCTATTTTTAGACATTTTTCTAAAAAATTTTCTCCCCCCCCCCAGAAATCCGAGCCCCCCCCAGACCTGGGGGGGGACCCCCCCCAGACTTCCCCCCCCCCCAGAAATTTTTGCCTAGGAAAAAGCCAGGATATATATTGGCAAGAGTACATAATATATAACTAAGGGTCTATTCCATGAGTCTACACTAAATATTGTGTAGTGGGTACTCAGTTGTGGGAATCACTAGGTAGGTGACTTGTGGTGACAGCTTTTTCGGGGTGCATTTTCGCATGTCATTACTTTAAAAACCACAAATGTGTGAACACTGATAGTGGTTAAGCTACGTTTCCTTCCAGGTTGAGAATCAATGATATTAACTCTGTTCTTTAAATCGCCATTACGAAAAACTGATACTGATAGAACTGATGTCACTGTCACACGCTTAGTTATTATTATATACTCTTTATACTGGATAAATTGTATCCACACTAATAAAAATATTAAACGAAAATAGATCAAGCAGTGAGATTTATAAAATACAAGTTAGAAACCGCATCAAAAATAAAATCTTATAAACATTTGAATTGCAATTATTTTCAGAAACGTTTATATGATTATTATGATTGTTTTACTGCACTCTGTCTTGGTCAGTTTTTCCTTTCCTAAAAGCAGTTGCACCTTCATTATGCAGAAACATGAAGAGATGCAGCACAATTCTTGTTGCAAAATTACTGGAGCTAAAGCCAGTATAGTATATTACACTTCCGCAGAACTTGTTTGCAATTTGATGTCATAATACAATTTTTAGGAAGTGCAGGATGGGTGTAGTCATAAATGAGTATCGGTAAATTGCCCGGGACGTTACACCAGTTTCAAAACAAAAATGTAAGCAAAGCTGATAAAATCGTATAGACGTCGATTTCTGAAGATGTATACGTATTTTTGACACGGTTCCTGCAGAGAAGCTGAAAACTGATAATTTCAAAGTAATTAGCAACTACTTTTGAAATTTGAACCAGGACAGTAGAACACAACATGAAGACAGAGTGAAGGCAGTCTCAGGCAAACATTATAAAACTTCCCAAATTTTTTAAAATTTTCGTAACAATCGCTGGCAGTACATTTAGCTTCTATTGAAGCAGACGATGAAACTAGCTTGTTTTTATTACACCTTTATTGACTTTTATCAACGCTTTAGTCAAAACCTGGTAATAATACACAAAATTTAGCTACTTTATGCGTGCGTGTCAGAGCGGGAACCGGGGATGCGTCCTTAATTATCTAGTAAACCGAAATTTTCAATTGCTCAGTTCATTTAGATTTCCTAGTTGGCCTTGAACGCTATATTACAGCAAAAGTCACTGACAATCACATACAGGAACAGTGATAGGACGACGATACAATTAAGCATAAAATAGATACACACAGTGGCGTAGCCAGAAAAAAATTTCGGGGAGGGGGGCACATCCAAAATTTTTTTAACATGTACCCAAGTTTTTCAAAATCGTTATTCGCTTGTTTCCGACTATTTTCGGATAACATAAGCTAAGGTTATGACAACTGAGCTTTCGAAATTTTCGGAGGTACAATGCATACATGTACATAAATACAGCAGCTAAACGGGGGGTCTGGGGGCGGCAGCCCCCAGAAGCTGGAGAATTTTTGAAAAATTGTAATAAAAGTCATAATGAAAACATTTAAAAGGATTATATAGACATTCAAATCGCATATATAAATAAGGATAGTGCTATTTCAAATTCCTGTAAAATTCTCCTACTGAAACTATGGCTTTCTGTTTTCTCATTTTTAGACAACAATTTCTACAAACTTGTTAGATTATAAATGCAAAAGGTAGGCGGGGGTCTGGGGGCGGCAGCCCCCAGTTAAAAGACAGACCTTTTTAGAATATGGCATAATTGAAACCTATTTTTAGAGCACATTTTGCTAAAATTTTGGAAAATTTAACCGTGTAATTTGATGTGCAAATTAGATTTTTCTGAGTCGATTAATAAAATTCGCGCCTACGGCGCGAAAATTTTGTAAAATTTTCCCCGACACGGAAAATTTCCCGGGGGCAAATGAGTTTCGGGGGGGGAATTACCCCCCCCCCTGGCCCCCCCCTGCCTACGCCCCTGGATACACAAACGTACATAAATACAAATAAAACATACACATTATAATACTCCAAGCAACTATTTTTGTTTCCTTTCATACGAACATCAAAACGGTCACAGAAACATCACAGTATTATGATTATGGAATTATAGAGTATGACTCGGATAAGTTAGAGTCAGCAAAGGACAACAATTACGCCAAAAGCCAAACTGTAGAACAAGACAAGTTATTAACTGGAAAATAATCTAGCATTACAAAATTGAAAATACAACCAAAAATTGTGGGCTAGCAAATGCCAGCTGATTCGTAGCACGAAAGTTGTCAAAACTTATATATTCGAAAAGATGGGCGCCTCACTAAGGTATATTTTAGTGCAAATTAGATAAAGCTATACTGAGTACCACATTTATATATCAACGTGAAAAAAGTGAAAGCAAAACACTACATACTTCAAACGTACGCTGAACGAAACAAAAATAGCATAATTCAATATGTAGACAGTGCAACAAGATGTCTATGCATTTTTCAAGTACATAAATCATATCGCAACCATTCAGACAAGACCTATATTATATGGAAATGATAAAGCTTACCATGACAAAACGTCATGACATATAATAAGATTCAATAAAGTATGGATCTGGTCATAAACCTAAGAAGATTCCTCGTTAGCTTTAGCTTGTTCCAAGATAGCATCGAATGAAAATGGGACAAATGGATATCCATCGCCGTGATAAAATTTACTATTAAATTCAACCCTAAAATTAAAATTAATTTAAAATGCACCAATGATGTCGGAAACTCACTCAACTCTAGGCACAAATAAATTATGGAATAAAATATTATGGATCGGGACCGGACAGTGCCACGACTCCGCTCCGATATGGAATCAAAAGATAGCAAAATTTTATAAATTTCTGACAATTTTTGCAATTTGAAACTCATCGTTGATTTTATCTAAAACAAGTTACTACGATGACGCGTATTTGCATAAAATTATAACACGATCTTAATATTTATTATTTGAAAAGCTCATGTAGTAAGGTGTGGTGAATCTCTACTAAAATATTACAAAATGTACAACCTACAAAGATATTAAACTAAACAAACACACAAAGTTGTGAAAATGTTCTCAGCTTCACGAAATTTTCACAGAAGCCGCACGAAATACATAAGTTAGAAACTCACCAATGCAAACGGAGAGCATGTAAGAATGCCGACAAGCCCTCCATCACGACCAAAATACCGATAGTCAGGGTCGCAAAGAAAAGAAAAATCAAATAAGTAATAACGGCACCAGCATAACCAGGAAATAGGGTAAATGCCATTCGTAGAACCATATTCCACAGAACCTCGGACAATTCTAAAATCACATAGCTTTGGAATAATTGTTAGGAATTAATTGAAAATAAAGCATGGTTCCGCAAAAACTAAAGACAGTTTCCAATCCTGGAGGAACAGTTATATAGGTATCGACACGAATACAACAACATTATTACAGTCTTGACAGAACGAATAACTAAACTAAAAAATGCATCTAAATGGTTGTTTTAACTGTGGATTATTTCAATTTTTACAGAAAATTTTACCAGCATGAGCTAAGGATAAAGCCCACAGACGGAGATAGGAAGCAGTATGAGATATACATCCCAAACAAAACTCTATGGTATGGATGGCTTGATGAATCAAGACATCTCCCAGAGAAAATGGCTAGAAATTAGAGACATACATACAAGATAAAATGGGTAGAAAGGAGGACCGAATAATTACTACAGGAAGACAGCATTTGAACCACAACTTTTACTCAACCTATCTATATAGCTAAAGCATTTTGTTATTACTAGTATCAGTATATATACTCATACGAAGGGAAGTAAAACAAATTTTCCTGGAATTCGCGGTACTCAATCAAATTATTTTCGCTAAATGTAATCAGAATGCGTCCGATATAAACAATAGCGTATTTATATTCAATATTTCAAAACTTCTATTGTTCAACGATTGCTGAATCATCCCACAGGACGACTATCTGAAGAAGTAACATCGTTTCAAGGACGGTTGCAATCATACTTCATCCGAGTGCTGTCCAGGCGGCTTCGGAGGACCTTGGCGACGCTGTGGAGCAGAAGCAGCCCCGTCCGACGCAGCAGCACCTCCGCCGCCAGGTCCAGAAGTGAGAGCGGTTTTGGACGTATCCTGATGGAGAACTTCCGTATCCTCTGAACCCATGTCGGCATGGACGCTCTGCAAAACAAATGGAAAAAGTGGTCAAGACGTAGACAGAAGAGTCTGCACAGAGAATTTTCAGCGAAAAATACCAGACAAAACCATAAATTTTACCTAAGCTAGGAATTTTCCTTGGAAAATTATCACTGCACTATCAAACATATTGTGAGAAAGAGAAATTCATTTAAGAAATTGAACAGCAAACGATCAAATGATCAATAAAAGCCTGGGATAGTTGAAATGTTACCAAGTACAACAGTGATTTAAGAAAACAAATTACACCTGGATAAATATTATTTAACTAAGTGAAAAGATGGAACAAAACAAGAACAACAGAAACAAAATAAAAACACGATAACATTGATTCATAAGTTAAATCACTGGCAAGCAAGGGTGGGACCCCACATGATTGTCCTGAGTTCTATGCACGTGTTACCGCTTTGTTGATTCGGACACAGCACTAAGAGCGTAACAAGCTAGGAAAGATACAGTTCCTCTAGTATATGTATCTACCTACTCTAAAACGATTCTGCTGTGAAACATGAAACCAATTCAAACAGATCGTTTCTTTTGTAATTTTACCAAATAGATCCTTTCTCAAGAATAACGCGATGACCGATGTAATCCCTAAATCTACATAAAACAAGCACATCCGAACACGCCACGGACAGGGAAGGCGCTGAGATAGCTTACAATTTTCCAGGAGGATTTCAAGGTTTTTCTCCCACATGGAGGGAATCTAACACACCTACGGACATTGACTACAAGGAACTTAGCTAAAACGTGTAAATAGGCTAAGCGGAGCTGTACTATTGCTATACAGGTAGCTAAGTAGGTACCATGAGAAGGGGCCGTTTTAACTGTCCAGTAGAATTAGGATGGCTAAAGTCAGTGGAATCCGAATCGGAATTATCCGACAGATAAGAATCATTTTGGGGTACTCGAGTGTAGCGGACCTTGTTAGGGTCATTTCTAGATTTCAATATCAATGGTTTCACCAACAACATCCAGGGAACACATAGTACCGCCAATAAGACCAAACATTTCTCCACAATTGGCTAGAATGAAATAAATACACACAAACCACAAATTACATAAACGAAAATAGTACACGACACAACACAGAACATTAGTAGGGGACGGTGGAATGGGGAAGGGGAGGGAGAGAGAGGGGGAAAGAGTAGGTGTAAAGATCCACGCTTAAAACTACGTAAGTGGCTCTGGCACAGAATAAACACTGATGTTAACTAAAGTCTGACCAAAAAATGTAGAAAGCGAAATTGTTTGCTTTATATCTCGTAAACGCTTCAAGATAACTGCCATATTTTTCGAGGAATGATGAGATCTTCTTCTCATGAAAAATTTTTGAAATTTCCGTGCGTTCAAAGGGTGCCGTTAATGTCCAGAAGGATGTCGCTACAACCACGATTTATTGGAAATTTCTCGTCCGAATACACACCAAATTTCGCTTTGTTGGTTGAAAATTGCGTGAGTTGCCATTTTAGATTTTCAAAATCTCATCTTTTGATTATTGTTTTCTTTTGACTGGTTGTTACTCAAATAACGAAAAAAAATTTTTTGATTGATTTTTCATATTTCGGTGTTCAAGCTTATTTGATACGGGTATTTCAAAATTTGAAATTTCTTTTCCCTTCCCCAAATATCTATTTTCCATATTTCATATTTTTCATTTTTCTTTTTTGCTTGCCCACACAATTTATTCCTATCTTCTTTTTTATATTTTTGTATTTTTTTGCCGTATTCATTTATTCATTCCCCTCAATTTTGGCCCACGAATTAATATACCCTCCACCATTGCCGGGATTTTCCTAAAATCTGTGTAGCATTTACCAATCCTCTGGACATATAAAGCGGCCCCTTAGAAATCGCACGGGAAATTCAGCAAAATTTTTTCACGAGAAGAAAGATCTCATCATTCCGGTTCAGAAAATATATAATTTATGGCAGTTATCTTGAAGCGTTTACGAGATATAAAGCAAACAATTTCGCTTTCTACATTTTTTGGTCAGACTTTAAATCAATTTAGCCAGAATAGCAAAATCTATGCAACACAAGTCTTTCTAAAACCGCTGAGCCCATTACGTAGGTTCAAGAAAAGCGGATTCGGGACTGAGGTATGGGAACAACAGGCTATAGGCGGAAACGGTGAGCTGAAATTAAAATGTGAAGAAAAAAAGTGAAGACAACATGCAGAGGACGGAAATAGTTCAGTGAGGGCTCTGTAAGGGGAAGGGAAGGGGGAGGGGTGGGGAGAATCCGTAGGGAGCGGGTTAGGGAGGAGGAGGAGGGCAGTTAGCAGAGCAAGAGGGGGGGGAGGGTCAGGTTATTCTTCCATACCAATGGCATATGGGTACGCTGTGTATGCTGCTTGTGCAGCAGATAGGGCTTCAGCAATAACATCCACGGTACACAGAAGACTGCGAGAACCACCAAAAAACGCTCAAATCCATTCTACAATATAGACATGTAGGCATAGATAAAGGCAAGGAGCTAATAGAATATTACACCTTGCGATTTCTATAACCTAAGATTTAGCTTTAACTATATTCAGTACAAGCTACACAAATATTACAAATTATTTTGAGAAAGATCCCGAAGGAATGTGAGAAATAGAACAGTTTTCATAGTAAGAACTACTGTAAAAAGGTATCTTGGTGTCAGATGTTGGAAATAAAATAATTATGCGAAATCTTTCAAGAATCCAAAAGACAGCTGCACTACGGTTTGAACAAGAGCCTGTCAGACACCGTCCTCTATTGTACCGTCATTAAGAATGATGATAAACGCTTAGATGTCTGCTGGGCAAGTAGATGCCGAAGTACCCTCGTATAGCTTCTCCAAGCTGATCGAGCAAGGAAAAGAACAACAGCAGCATAAACGCTTAGTCAATCACGTCGTTTAGACATAATACTTTATATATTCCACAAAAATCTTTCTTTCAAAAGTTTTAAAAACTACTATAGATGAACTCACCTGTCCCGTATAATAAGCATAGAGTCCACAGTCAGGATTATGCTTATTGCTCTCCGTCCAATAGGGTCTATTAGCAAACATGAACATATTGATTAGACCAATCAATAGAGAGGGAGCGCAGGGAGAACCGGGATAATTTCCAGATGCCCCTGCACCAAAATGAGTCCACTTATAGAATATGAGAATGCAAAGATAGAAGAAGATGGAGAGTAGAAAGATCATTTGGGGTAGAAATTCGCAATACACATTCAGTTTCTGTTCAAAGTATCTAAAACAAAATAACAAAAGGATTTTGAATTAAATTTACGAAACAATAGCATCCATAAATAAGTATGTATAGTAAGTAAGTTGAACAAAGAATAAAAATGGAATTACGTTAGCAGAGGCATTGCAGACTTTTCGAACAGTTTCACGTACTCAACTGTAGATACACTAAAAGTTTGCACGGTACGCGAACAGCGAAAAAAGCACTCCATTTTCTGCGCTTTTATTGCACTTTACCACAGGAAGGAACCCCTACGAACCAAGAAAGACCAACCAATCATTTAAGTATGCACATACTTGTGATTAAAGTAGCTCAGTACGACACCAAATGTCATATGGAATACGCCAATGACAATAGACATTTTCATTTTGAAAGAGTTCAGATATAATAGCTTATTGTCCGCCAGGGACCAGACAGGATCAATGCCCATGGCGTAGGGACCGACATGAGCATACAGCGGATTTAGCATCATCATCTCGTTACGATCCAGAACTGCATCCGTCCTAAATAAAAATGATCAACAAAACAATAATAACCAATAAACTAATAGTAAACCGAAAGCTTTAAGGGAATCACGTACGGTATGCTTTGACCAGACAACACCAGCTTGTGAAGGGCTCTACGGAGAGCTACAGTGCGTTAAATTCCTTGAAACCTTAAACGTATGCAGTACACGTAAACATACTACGGAAACATTTTAATTCAAAATAGAAAAATTTTCACATTCTTACATATTTTTAGGCACAATCCAACCGGAACCAAATATATTGAAAGCCTTTGAAAAAATATCATTATAAATGAATCCAGTATAAATCGAGAATAATCCCATCAGTAGAATGATGTATCTTCCAGAGAAAAAGATTTGAAATACCTGAAAACATAAATGTCAACACATTACGATACTAGGTGAAAATTATGTTTTTTTGTTCTTCTTGTTTGTGAGTGCTTGCGACACAAACAAATTTCTGGAAGTCCATCCTCCACTATCTGAAGTTCAATACGGCTTCCGTAAAAGCACCGTTCCGTTACCAACATTTTCAGGTTACTCGGTTGCTCCTTAAGGTGGTGGTATCCTTTTGTGCAGTGCTTTTGTGGTGATTTTTTGAAACGCTATAACTTTCGCAATTTTCGGAGTTCCAAAGAGTATACATCGTTTTAAAGCTTATTATCTGTACATTCACATGAGCTTACAGAACTGGCAAAATTAGCAAAAACATAGCAGAAATTTTCTGACAGGCTGACATCTAACAGGATGAATATAGACCAAAAGTTTTTGAACATCGATTTCTCAAAACTGAAGAATCGGCCAAAAGTTCTTTTTGTGCCACGATATGAAGGACATATGGGCCGAGGGACGTTTTTTTGGGTTTGGCTCCGCAGGTCTTAACGGTCGAGAAAATCGGCCAAATGCACAGTAACACGAAATTTCGCAATTTCGCATTGAGTTTTCTTGCTACTCAATATGTTTTAGCCCAAACCAAGAAAAACGTCCCTCCGCAGAAGTGCGAATTTCGATTCTGCCGAAACTCTCCGGAATCCGTTGAGTAGTTTTTGAGAAATCGATGTTCGAAACAAAATAATCGCAGTTTTGCCAAAATGGTTTTTCGGCCAAATCTCTAGCTGAAAGCAATAAAGTCCGGCTAATAGGCATTCATAAAATATGCATTTGGACGATGTATCGATTGAGTATAACTAAGCCAATTTTGCCCTTAACATGTGGCAGTAATTTTGAAAAAAACTGATTTCCTCGATAATGGCCATTTTTTGACCCTGAAAACAGTTTTTTGATTATACTGACTTAACCACTGGAGATAGCTCAAAGGTTGTAAGAGCTAAAATGTTCATTTTCGAGTCCTCTTTCCAGCCATATCAGCCAATCCCGTGTCTTGACTACCTAGTGGGAGCTTAAGGCCAAAAACCAAAACTTTCTTATCTTTTGCCCTAAGAATGTGGGACTGGTCGTAAAATGTTAAAGAGCACGGAAATAGGTTATTTCTTAAGTTTTAGACCTTTGCGTAAAGGATTAAGGCCGTAGGAGTCAAAAATACCCGAAAGGAAACCAGCACCTTAACGTCTCAAACTATCCAATGGTCGCCACACTTACCCTGAATTCTAATTAAAGAATGAAAGAAACTAGCACCCCACCATACACCCGAAAAAATCGGGCACGAACACTCAGTCTCCAACTCAATGCACAGACAGGAGCTTTTGATTCAGCATAACGGACTACTGCATAGGAATCCAAGAACGCTACGTACTAGCCTGGCTACGAAGTTTACCTCACAAACACCACACCGACTATTTAAGTTGACAAACATTTCCAGAAAGAGCAGATTCTGGCCTTCTTGTTCGAACTTCCATTGAATCTGTTTAAATGCAC
Organism: Trissonchulus latispiculum; assembly: GCA_030248195.1. Taxonomy (NCBI): domain Eukaryota; kingdom Metazoa; phylum Nematoda; class Enoplea; order Enoplida; family Ironidae; genus Trissonchulus; species Trissonchulus latispiculum. Next base: position 55,187 of record JASAND010006166.1, on the reverse strand, counting down.
ACAGAAAATACGTACATATACGTCAAACAGACAACAACTTAATATATAACTTACTTCGTCCTGAATCTTTTGTGCTTGAAGAACTTTTTCCTTCAATACTAGGAATAGGGCGAACAGGAACATAATCAGTCCATGCCCCATATCCCCAAACATGATAGCAAATAAAAAAGGAAAGGTTATGATGGTGTAGGGTGCTGAAATAAACAAAGAAACGAAATAATAAGCAAATACAAAATATCCACAGGATTTGCTAAGCTAACGACTGATCCTTCTTCATAAACGTTCTTCTAGCGTTTCCTCACCATATCTAGCAAAAATACATTCCGATATGCTCACTGACTCCTTGTCGTGTTGAAACCCGAAAACACAGCGGCGGTGTTAGTCTAAATTGTGATTTAAATTTTAGATTTAAACAGCAGGTCAAACGTTTATGTGTTTGATTTAATTAGATGTCACCTGTTAGAGTGCTGAGAATGTACATACAGCGCGAACTTCTCTCTTATCCAACATACTGTAATCTCCGCATAATAATTGAGCATCGCGAAGCATGAACAGACAGGTTTCATAACAAAAACCCACTAAACCAAAACGTTTAAAGCTAAAATAATCTTTTTGCTATACAGCTTAAAGATCGTTACCAGGATTAACTTCTTGGTAGCTAGCCATCCCGTAGGCATCAACAATAGCCTGAAATCCGCTGGTAAATTTGTTGGTAACAAAATAGGTTGGCATCTGCTCGTCCGTTTCCATTCGATGCAAAATCGACGGAACAGTGCTTCCACTTTCCTCCTGCAACACAAAAACCGATAATAACAAAGTTTACAGAAGTAAAGCGTTTTGTCTTGCTCCTTCGTAAAAACGTTGTTTCAGCAACCAAAGGACATATCTGCTTGTTTTAAACTATTCAAGTACATAAAAGCGTAAAGTAGTGAATGCTTACAGTTCCTCGTTTCAGTGCCAACTGTATTTTATCAAGATCGGTGACCGGACACCAGCACTCTGCAATCAGACACTTTTGAGTCACATCAATATTGAACAGATTTAGCGTATGATAGATGGCTTTGATCTTTCGAACTTTGGTGAACCAGAGACGGACATTCTTAGCCGCTGCCACCAGCACCCTATGACGATGATCTTGCGTCTGGCCAAGAACCTGAAACAAGAGTCAAAACTGCAAAGAAATTTTTATTATTGCGTAATAAGGCTATATATATTCTTAAAATTATTGCTGAGGAGTTTAGACAAAATTTCAAAGTGCCAAAAGTTCAGTTACAAAACATTCTAAGCCACAGATTATAAGCAGGTTAAACATTCAATCCACACATACCGTCTTTAGGTCCTCAATTCTAGTCATAACACCGATGGCCATGTCACGTCGTTCGCCCATTGTCTCTGGGCAAGGATATAAGGTAGCACGGAATCTAAATACGTATATAAGGAGCAAGTAATATGCATACAAAATACCAAGCAGATTCCAAGTACGCTATAAATCGCGACTGGAAATAGAATAAAACAATAAAAAATGCATCCAGTGTGTTTTAATAGGGACGGACGGGAGGGGGGCGAACTTACCTTCCTCCCCCCAAAATAGCTACCTCCCAGAATTATTGCTTCATCTTCCAATGGGATTTTTTGGGTGCTTAAATCCTTGCGCTACACCATAGCGCGAAAATCTGCGCTACATCATAGCAAGCATCTGTTACCAGAACAAAACTATGCTCTATTCTCTGACCCCCCACAAATAGTACTCTTCACTTGCTTTATAAGCACGAAAACATGAGCTATTTGTGCGTTTAATTTGTGTCTGCTTCGAGCTTTAGAAATTACGAACAGAGCATAGCTTTTGTTCTGATAACACAGAGTACCGACTGGCATACTCTTATAATATATTATGCACTCTTGATCATGCCAGCTAACTAGCTACCCCCTCATGACTGTGCTGAGAACAGAAATACCACTACAGACTTGAATTAATACTAAGCCAGCGGGCCATGACTTTTCCACAGCAAAAAGTCACAAAGCAGTCCTGAAAAGTGAAACCATATCCAGAAGTTTGGAATCGTCATAGTTTGCCATTACTTGACCCTTACCCTTCACAAATCTTCTTTACTCTAATCTTTAGCTGTTCTCCTTGGAAAAAGATAATGAATACGCACTTGTAAACGTTATCTCCCTGAAACAACAGTAGAGTGAAAATAATAACGAATTCATTGCTAATTAGATTTATTAACATAACCCACACAGCTACATACATAGTAGAAGTAGTTTTATGACTATCGCCTTGGTTTTGGATTATTCAAAGTTCGTCAGATTTCGAGTTAAGTAGACTGAAAGAAAACAAGGCTGCAGGAGGAGACGAAGGAACCTAGAATTCTTTTGGGGTGGGAAATTTAAAAAGTGTAGCTAATGTTCCAGTTCAGCTATTTCTAAAAACGTTTCGAGCCTTCGTTTATGCCGTGGCATTTACCTTCCAATACTGTTTAAAACTGCTTGTGATGAACTCTTTGGAAGAACTTATCTGTACATGGCCTTATGTTTGTTGCATATCTTATTAGTCTTAAGATTTATTGAAAAAGTTAAAGAATTACGCAGTTGACGTTTTGGCCGAATTAAGACTAAAATTTCTTCAACTTCTAGGGATTGCTTGCTTGCTTGCTTATATGGAGGCCTGAGCAGGACCCTCCGCTGTTCCAGAGATAGAGTTGACCATGATAGTCCATTGGTGCCTATCCATAGCAAGGTCCGTGAGTATCGTCTTCCAATCGGATGACCAGGATCGATAGATACGATGGAGGGCCAGACAGGACAGGTCCTTCAGAATCGTCCTTTGCCACGTCAATCGGATACCGCCAGGAGGACGTTTCCAATGGGGAGGAGGTTCTGTCAGTAATGCTCTCTTCGCAGGAAAAGAGATGGGTCTGCGCAGTATATGGCCAAGATATTTTAGCCTGCGCCTTTGCAATTCTTCAGAGCACAGCGACCCAGCTTGGATGCGGGTTATAACTTCCTGGTTAGTGACCCTGTCAAGGAAACTGATTTTAAGTACAAGTAAAGAAAATGCTCCTCCGGAGCATGAAAAAGTAATATGGGCGGTGGTGAGGTTCTAAAATCAAGAGAGGACTAGTTTTAAAATGCTTAATATGGGGACTAGGTTCAAAAAAAGAAGAGGACTAGGTTGTGGGCGAATTAATATGGGCACAGCTTCGCCGAGCAACCCATATTCGCGGACTGAAAAAGTTTTACACATATTACATATATATGTATACCAGTGTTCAGATTTAGTTACGGTGCGTAAATAATATACAACTCTGATAAACGAGTGCTAATGAAAGCAAACATTTCTTCCAATAAACTCTTAACGTTTACTGTGCATTTTAACCATTTATAAGAAAAGTCTATATTTCAGCAATAATTTCAGGACTCTCTCCGACGATCTTGTATTTCCATTGAACCGCTAGCTTTACAATCATAGCCTTGGTTGTTTTTTCTCGTTGCTTGCCATAGTCCAGCACAAATAAATTAGTATAGTTTACGTTTGTATACCTAGCTAATCTACATAACTTTCTATGCAAGCAACTAGCAGCGATTGTTTAACTGTTGGAATTGTTATTATTGACTGACATTAATCGCTTTGTATATGACAATCGCCATGGCGAAGCGTGAAAGCCCGCGAATATGGGTTGCTCGGCGAAGCTGTGCCCATATTAATTCGCCCACAACCTAGTCCTCTTCTTTTTTTGAACCTAGTCCCCATATTAAGCATTTTTAAAACTAGTCCTCTCTTGATTTTAGAACCTCACCACCGCCCATATTACTTTTTCATGCTCCGGAGGAGCATTTTCTTTACTTGTCCTTCTGTCGTTTTAAAAGCTCCCTTTCCAGCCGTGTGCTTACTGATACAAGGAGCTTTAAAAAATGCCATAGGCATTTGTATACAAGCTTTCAGCCATCCAGCTATATCTCCAGCAGCATGAACCATGAACTGTTCAACTTTGAACCAGTTGAACTAGATCTGGCCAGCCATTGCCAACAGGTCGGTGGGGCCATTTTTTGGGGGTGGTATAGTGACAAAAGTTGATCGCCTCGCCAAGGGCTTTAATTTGATACCCAACTTGACCACTTTTGAAGACTTTCATTTTTGACCCACACCGGACCCACTGTGGATGGGGCACCCACCCACAGGTCGGTGGAGCCACTTTTTGTGGGTGGCATAATGACAAAAGTTGATCGCCTCGCCAAGGGCTTTCATTTGATACCCAACTTGACCACTTTTGAAGACTTTCATTTTTGACCCACACCGGACCCACTGTGGGTGGGGCACCCACCCACAGGTCGGTGGGGTCACTTTTTGTGGGTGGCATAATGACAAAAGTTGATCGCCTCGCCAAGGGCTTTCATTTGATACCCAACTTGACCACTTTTGAAGATTTTCATTTTTGACCCACACCGGACCCACTGTGGGTGGGCACCCACCCACAAGTCGGTGGGGCCACTTTTCGTGGGTGGTATAATGACAAAAGTTGATCGCCTCGCCAAGGGCTTTCATTTGATACCCAACTTGACCACTTTTGAAGACTTCCATTTTTGACCCACACCGGACCCACTGTGGGTGGGGCACCCACCCACAGGTCGGTGGGGCCACTTTTTGTGGGTGGCATAATGACAAAAGTTGATCGCCTCGCCAAGGGCTTTCATTTGATGCCAAACTTGACCACTTTTGAAGACTTTCATTTTTGACCCACACCGGACCCACTGTGGGTGGGCCACCCACCCACAGGCCGCTGGGGCCACTTTCTGTAGGTGGTATATATAATGACAAAAGTTGATCGCCTCACTAAGGGCTTTCATTTGATACCAAACTTGACCACTTTTGAAGACTTTCATTTTTGACCCACACCGGGCCCACTGTGGGTGGGCGCTGTGGGTCAGGGGTCACATCCACCGACCTCAGCAGTATGCTCATCGTTTTCAGCGACCTCGATTTACTATGTATGGGTACCACCCCAACGCCGAAAAACGCCATTTTTAGTGACTTTTAAGCCATTTCTAGTAAAAGTGGGGCTTAAAAACTTTTCGTCAAAACAGCCCAAAAAATGCAAAGTTTGGGCATATCTTCTGAAAGCTACAGAGCGAAATTAAAAAATCCCCCTCGTTACTTTGAGCGCATAGTCCCAAATATTCAAATAAAATAAACCAAACCGATCTAGCTGCTAGCCTGTGAAAAAAAGTCCACCACAACCGAAGTGCCAAAATAGCGAAAGTCCGACTTTGGGGCCTTGGCACAGAGCCAAAATTGGCCAGGTGCCAAAATGACCTTCGTTTGGTAGCATGGGGGGATACTGTCTACCAACATATCATAGTAGCATTGGACCAAAATGCCCACATCGTTCCAACACTTCGCTAGAAAATGCACTTCCAATAAGCGTTATTAACCGAGAAAAAAAAACAACCGCACGGTAACTATCGCCTAGTGCAAAATTTCGAAGTTCCGAATTTTAACCAAAAGTATGGTGATACTTGTAGTACTACTCGAGTACTTTACGATGGTAACCTTTTTACCCCTCCCGGACCTCTAATTAGCTGGCACCAGGCCCACACGGTCTCCAGGGGCCGCGCAGACGCCTTTACACCCATATTATGTAGGGGCGCTATCGCGCCCCTACATAATACGTCGCCAACAGCGGAATTCAAAGGCCTGAAGACGTGCAAGGTCGTTAACTTTGATTGGCCATGTTTCGCATGCGTACAGCAACACTGGTCGGACAGCTGCCAGGTATACTTTCACCTTTGTTCGCAGGCTTATTCGGTCGTCTCTCCATAGGCAGTCAGTCATGGTTGAAAACACGTGTTCAGCCTTCTGGATCTAATTTCATGGGTAGGACTGCCATCGGCCCTGTCAAAGCTGCCCAAGTAGCTGAATTCATCAACAGTGTCCAGCGCTTGACCCCGCAGGAGGATTGGGGTTTGATCAGCCGAGGCTGACCGAACAACCTTAGTCTTTTCCGCGCTAATCAGAAGACCAACGGTGGAAGCACAGTAGTCCATCCTGTCCATCATCAGATTTAGATCCGCAGGAGATTCGGCGAGCAGGGCGATGTCGTCTGCGTAGTCTAGATCGGTTAAGCCTTCGCCCTGACCTAGCCATACACCATTACAGACCACCAGTGCTTTACGGAGCACCATATCTAGAACTAGGTTGAACAGTAGCGGTGACAACAAAGCCCCCTGTTTGACTCCTGTATTAACTGGGAATTGATCAGTCAGAGAAGTGCCTATTTGTATTTTTCAAAATCCCTAGTGACAAACTGGATAACGAAATATTTTCAAACACATGTAAAAGTTTGTGCAACAGAAAGGCTCACAGTGGTGGGATCTTCCAAAGGCTCCGAAATTTCGGCCTGTCTAAAGAAGACGTTTCCACGGCAGGCGCGCCAGAGCAGTCGTTCAAATGCGGGCAGCTTCTCGCGGGCAATCACACCGGCCACAAAACTAAAAATAAGTAAATTACCATGCACAATTGAGGAGATAACATCCAACGGATTATATAACAGCGCATACCCAACGTTTAGTATCCTATGAAGTTTTGAACTAGAATTATGAAAATTCCTTTAATGGAACCTTTAAACATTCGAATGTCGATAAATTATTTGAAAATTGAATAATCCATGGAACTTTACAGAAATCGAAAATATGAACGCTTTAAAATATTACTACTACTACACCGACGGCAAACCAGGCAACTTTTTATAGCTAGCCGTGCGTCCGCTTTAATGAGGGCACAACAAATTACTCTGTTTAGCATTGTAGCAGTCTTCACTATCGACGCAAAAATAGGTGCAAAATGCGCTGTGTTCTGTAAAAGCGCCAAGTGATAAAAATTGGGATAGGGAAGTTAAAAATAGGACTAAAAGCACCATGCCACGTGGCATAGAAGAGCGACCGAAAAACTCAATTTTTACTCCTCAAAAATCGAAATCCTAGAAAATCGTAAAAAACGGAGAGTCGTAATTCCCAAAACCACGCCGAGGACAGAAGCTCTTAATTGTTCAGAAATTTACATACTGACACGAAAATTCGCAAGTTCGAATTATGTTTTCTCAAAACTTAAAATAGACGCCCTAACCACGTAAAAAGGACCCTCCGCAGAAGAGCACATTTTCGCCATGCCAAAAATCAAGCGCATCCATCAGGTAGCTGTGCTTAAGACAAAACAATCGCCATTTAGCCAACATGAAGTTTGGATCAAATAAGGGCAAAGGGCAACGTATATGTTACAATGTCCTATAAGCTGATAACTATATTCCTACCCCAGCTTAACTTGTGCTCCTCCGGGCACTTCATCGCCAGCCAACGCAGCAACTTCATCTTCGCGAGGAACCAGACCCTATAAGACAAACTAACGCTCACAAGAGGAGGACTAAATCAATGATCACGATAATACATTAAATTATGCTCAATACAAAACACTACATTGACTAAAGAAAGCAAGTCCTCGCCTCATCAAAAAAGGTTTGAGTCTTTCGCAAGATATGCTTTAGCTCAGTCAATTCCAAAAAGTTTTTCTTCAGCATTTCTTCGTTGGAATTGACTTCTCGCAGTTCGTTTTCCAGTTTTTCATAAGTGGCCTATAAAGACAAAACAATAGTAAGAAAAACAGGAAATATATTAGTGCCAGCTTAAATTTTTCTAAAATTTCAGTTTTTATTCAGGCTACAACCGGAGTGTGGCAAGCCCAGTTGTAAAAGGCTGAGTTTGACTACTTCGCCAAAACACTCGCATTATTTTAGTCATTTAGTAAAACGACACGTTTGGTGCTAAAGTGAGCAAAGCAGCTCAATTATACCTTAATTCAAACGGGCCGAGTAGTTTTTTGTAATCATATTGTATGACAAAATCTGGTCTTGTCAGGTATATGGAAGTTTTCTTGGGAGGAGGGCTCTTCGGCTGGACTGGAGGGGATCAATATTAAGGCTTGCTTGCTTACTATAGTCTAGCAAACTTAAGGTGCTGGTATCGCTTTGTGTAAATTTGATCCTATAGGCTTCAATTCTTTATGAAAGTGGATGAAACTTTCCAAATATACTATTTCGGTGCTCTTTAACATTCTGGGACCAGTCCCGCATTTTTAGGTGCAAAGATAAGAAATTTTTGGTTTTTGCCATTATTCTCTCAGTACATAGTCGACACACCGGATTGGTTGGTATGGCTGGATAGAGGGCACAGAAATGAACATTTTTGCTTTTACAACTTTTGAGCTATCTCTAGTGGTTAAGTCAGTATAAGCAAAAAACGATTTTTGGGGTCCAAAAATGGCCGTTTTCGAGAAAATCAGTTTTTTCAAAATTACTGCCAAATCATATGGACAATTTTGGTTTATTCATACTCGATCGATACACAGTCTCATTGCACATTTTATCAATGCCTATTAGCCGGAGTTTGTTGCTCTAACCTAGAGATTTGGCAGAAAAACGATTTTGGCAAAACTGCAATTATTTTGTTTTGAACATTGATTTCTCAAAAACTACCCAATCGATTGGCGTGATTTTTGGCAGGATGAGAATTCGCACTATTGCGGAGGGACATTTTTCTTTGTTTGAGCTAAAACATCTCCAGTTGCGAAAAAACTCAATGCAAAGTTGCGAAATTTCGTATCACCGCACATTTAGTGGATTTTCTTGACCGTTAAGACCTGCTGAGCCAAATCCAAAAAAATGTCCCTCGGCCCACATGTCCTTTAGAGGTCCGCACAAGAAAAAATTTCGGCCGCTTCCACAGTTTTGAGAAATCGATGTTCAAAAATTTTTGGTCTGTATTCTGCCTGTAAGATGTTAGTATGTCAGACAATGTTTGCTATTTTTTGCCAATTTTTACTAGTTTCGTACTCTTATGAGAATCTACATATTATAAGCTTTAAAATGATGTATAAAGCTCTTTCCAACTCGCAAAATTGCGAAAGTTATAGCGTTTCAAAATATACCCACAAAAGCACTGCACAAAGGGATACCAGCACCTTAAACTGGACCAAAAGAGTGAATTTTATGGAGAGTTTATTATTCAAGTTAAGTATGACAATGTATATATTTTCTGAAAGCTCAGAAATTAGAGATTTCAAAAAATTTTAAAAATTCTAAAATTTTAGAATTTCAAATTTCAGAAATTTTAGAAACTGTAGGAAAAGAAAAAATAAACGAAAAGTAGTCGAGTTTGGTATCAAATGAAAGGTCTCGTTCAGGAGAACGCGAATATGTATTAATTTTGCGGATTTGGGGCGGCACGTGGTTCCAGCGGGCCCATATCCCGAAAAATAAAAGTTGCTCCAATCGCTACAAACTTGGGCTCATCTGAAAGCTCTCATCACGCTGAGTGAAAGTTATAATTGGGTCATCGCTCAAAAATGCTGTCTATGAAAGTTATCCCTCTTTAAACCCCAAAAATGGGCTGTTTGGACACTTTTGGAGGGTTTAATCCAGGCTAGCGAAAGCTGTGAGCTGAATCAAGTCAAGCCAGTGAGCTATTATTTTGCGTCTCATCATTATACACAACTACGTAAAAATTGCAGCTTTGGATCTTCGTGCATGCGTAAAATAAGCTAATTTAAACAAACTTCAAAGAAGCCGCCGTGTCGGTTCCTTTGAAGTTTGTTTAAATTAGCTTATCTTACGTATGCATGAAGATACAAAGCTGCAATTTTTACGTAGTTGTGTATAATGATGAGATGCAAAATATAGCGCACTGGCTTGACTTGATTCAGCTCACAGCTTTCGCTAGCCTGGATTAAACCCGCCAAAAGTGTCCAAACAGCCCATTTTTGGTGTTTAAAGAGGGATAACTTTCACAGACACCATTTTTGAGCGATGACCCAATTATAACTTTCACTCAGCGTGATGAGAGCTTTCAAATGAGCCCAAGTTTGTACCGATTGGAACAACTTTTATTTTTCGGGATATGGGCTCGCTGGAACCACGTGCCGCCCCAAATCCGCATAATTGATACATATTCGCGTTCTCCTGAACGAGACCTTTAATTTGATACCAAACTCGACTACTTTTCGTTTATTTTTTCTTTTCCTACAGTTTCTAAAATTTCTGAAATTTGAAATTCTAAAATTTTAGAATTTTTTAAAATTTTTGAAATCTCTGATTTCTGAGCTTTCAGAAAATATATACATTGTCATACTTAACTTGAATAATAAACACTCCACAAAATTCACTCTTTTGGTCCAGTTTAAGTTTGCTAGACTATAGTATTAATATTATTATTATTATTATTATTATAGTATTACTAAGGGGGCGTGGGCGACAATGTTTTAAAATGTTTCTAAAAATTGCGACAAATTTGACTATTTCATAACATTCGAAGACAAAGTTCGCATTTAGTGTAAAAATAAACAGATTTAAGGATAAAATAGGCAAACAACGAGTAAAAATCTCAGACGACGCTGGAAAAGGTCTAAAAATTTGGACTTCTGAACTACTTTTTCAGGGCCAAATTTGTTGTTGTTGTTGTTGTTTGCTGCATTAGACATCACAATGTGATGATCATCACCCGAAGGTGCAAAGTGTTAGCCAGGAAACTGGCCCTTTAAGGTTGGTCAAAAACAACTCAACCAAGTTGCCAGAAGGAGTCTCAAAGCCTGGTCGAAGTCACGACGGTTGACGTCTCCTCCTTTTTAAAAAGAACATGCTCCGTCGGCCTCGGCGTTGCCATATCTGGCGGCTAGCCCGAGGAGCAGCACACAGCACGAGTCTTTGATGCAAAAAATAACGGCAAGACAGCCTTTGCACCAAAGTGAGACGACCTCAAAGTGTGGTGTTCAATGATATAGCCTAATACGGGTGGAAGCACAGCGATTGAGTTCGCACTGTCCTCCCGGTCCTTCCTCAGAATCAGCATGACAGCCTCATCCTCCAGAACCCGCAAGAAGGCAAATTTGGTGCCAAAAGGGACACCCAGTATTCTGGTCTTATTCTAGGGAATTTTTCTTGTGGGGGTCTTTGGGGGGCCCTCGGGGGCAGTCATTCTTGGGGGGGCGAAAATCTTCAATATGTTTCAAAAAACCAGCTATGCGCTATTTTTATAGTAATCGCCAAAAATAAGCGTATTTAGTGCTTAAATAGGTAAAAATGGGCTAAAAAGATCCGGCGAAGCCGGAGAATTTTTGAAAATTTGGCCTTCTGAATCTGAGCTATTTTTTCAGGGCAAAAGTTGGTACCAAAGGGGACACCCACTTTTGGGGGGCCGATTTTTCTGGGGGGAAGGGCGTTTATAGTTGAATAAGCCAAGAAAATGAAGCAGTTAAAAAGAACGAATATACGAATGAATACTTATGTACATACGTATGTATACGTATTATTGACATTGCTCACTTCTAAATCAATCATTTCTCGAGGCTGTGGAGCGTCTGGATTTTCGCCAGTATCTAACATTGGAATCCCATCCTTCTTAATCTCTTTTTCCAAAAATCCTACAAAAGACAAAGTATTACATGTTAATTACTAGGGCGGAAATGTCCTCGATAAGGCAGCGATCCGGCTACAATAGGGAAATGACAGAAGCGGAAAAATACCCTTCTTCAGTGGATATGCTAATGCTATAGAACTCAGGATTCAACTCCGAACAGGCCAAGTTTTGTCAAACCAGCATTTTTACACAAAATATTTAAAATACAAGTAATTAAAATGCTCCTCCGGAGCATGAAAAAGTAATATGGGTGGTGGTGAGGTTGTAAAATCAAGACAGGACTAGTCTTAAAAATGCTTAATATGGGGCTAGGTTCAAAAAAAGAAGAGGACTAGGTTGTGGGCGAATTAATATGGGCACAGCTTCGCCGAGCAACCCATATTCGCGGACTGAAAAAGTTATACACATACACAAACGTATACCAGTGTTCAGATTTAGTTACGGTGCGTAAATAACATATATATATATACAACTCTGATTAACGAGTTTTAATGGAAGCAAACATTTCTTTCAACAAACTCTTAATATTTACTGTGCATTTTAACCGTTTACAAGAAAAGTCTATATTTCAACGATAATTTCAGGACTCTCTCAGACGATCTTCTATTTCCAATGAACCGCTAGCTTTACAATCATAGCCTTGTTTTTTTCTCGTTGCTTGCCGTAGTCCAGCACAACCAAATTATAGGGGAGCGCGAGAGCGCTCCCCTATAATATGGGTGTAAAAGGCTCAGTGCGGCCCTTGGAGACCCGTTCGAGCTCCGTGCCAGCTAAATACTCAACGAAACTGGACAATTTTGGTATCGTTGGAATCTACACGACGAGTACTACAAGTCGCAAAAAAGTTTTGGTCAAAATTTCCAACTTTGAAAATTTTCGCTTCCGGGCAAGTTAGGTCCGTTTGTTTTTTTTTTCCGTGTAAGTCACGCTTGGAAAAATGCAATTTTCTGTCGCAGTGTTAGAACGATCTGGGCATTTTCAGCAGGTGAAGTTTGGTTTTTCTGAACCCCGAAAGTGAACCTTTTTGATATTTTTTCGCTGCCCGGCCCGGCCAGCCACCTGTACGGCCGGCCAAAAGTGGTCTTGGCGCTAAAATGGCCAAAAATGGCCAATTTTTTGTCAAAGCTACAGAACTCAGGGAAGACGCTAGAGAGACGCGGTTTGTTGCATAAGGATCTACGGAAGGGTTTATATGTCCTAACGAGGGCGATTTTTGATATCTGGCCAGAATCGTTCTGGCGGCCGGCCCAAAGTTGGTCCGGCCAAATAGCCATTTTCCGAAAATTTCTAAGTCCCAACTCCAGAGAAAATAGTCAAAAACAGGCCTAAATATGCTGTTTTGGGCCATATAGTGGGACGCATATAAGTGTTATCGGGGTCGCTGAACACGATGAGCATAGTCGCAGCGCTGTGCGGTGCTGCCATCGTGCTGTACTGCTATGCAACAACCATAGCACGCTGTCTGTAGACTTACTGTAAACGGCTGAACATATGAAACTTGGCGAAAATCATGTCTGTAGTAAGGGGGAACTGTAGCTATGTTAGTTGGTGCACTCTCTAGCTTCCACCGTGCTGTATGTGCTGCCCCAAACACAGCACCGTCGATAACAAGTTATTCAATCGTCACTGGTATTTGAAATTCGGCATACAGATAGTTTAGGACATGACAAACTATTATAGATGCATTTCGTATACTTATTACGATGTTGCTATGTGGTTGCGCTGCAGTGGAGTGCTGCGGAAGCACAGCACGGCCTATAACTAACTACAGATGAGTTGCAATCGTCCGAAATTTTGCACACAAGTGCGGCAGAGCATTGCAAATCTTGCCGTATGAGTTTCCCTCACTGGCAGTAAAGTTTGCATCTGGTTGCGCTGCAGCAGAGTGCTGCTGAAGTACAGCACCGCCTATAACTAGCTACAGATGAGTTGCAATCGTCCAAAATTTTGCACACACGTCCGGCAGAGCATTGCAAATCGTGCCGTATGAGTTTCCTTCACCGACAGTAAAGTTTGCATCTGGTTGCGCTGCAGTAGAGTGCTGCTGAAGTACAGCACGGCCTATAACTAGCTACAGGTAAGTTGCAATCGTTCAAAATTTTGTATACAAGTACGGAAGAGCATTGCAAATCGTGCCGTATGAGTTTCCTTCACCGACAGTAAAGTTTGCATCTGGTTGCGCTGCAGTAGGGTGCTATATGCTATATACAGTAACTAAAACTATTGCAGCCATGGGTACTGGATGTTGGATTTCTGTCAAAATAGAGAAAAAGGAAGAAATTGGAACTTTTCAAGCTTCTTTGTTCTGTACTTTCGGTTGACGATTAATGATTCCCGGAATTTTTACACTTCTACACTGTTAACAAAGTACAGATAACTTTCTGCAACTTTATAAAATATTCTTATTTGTAGTGGACGAGGGTTTTCTGCCAAAATCAACAAAAATGGAGAAATTGGTACTTTTCAAGCTTCTTTGTTCTATGACTTGGTTGACTATATATTACGTAATTATTGAGGAAATTTTTTTAAAGTTTCTTTCATAAAGCTTTAACATTTTTGCTTAAGTTTTACTGAGAACCTTAAAAATGAAATAGGACAAGAATAAAAATGCTCCGATGGAGCATGAAAAATGCAATATGGGTGACACTGGGTTGTAAATAGACAGAGGACTAGGTTTTAAAACGTTAATATGGGAGGGGTAGGTTGTAAATGCCAGGAGGACTAGGTTAAAAGCGCACTAATATGGACCAGCTTCGCTGAACAACCCATATTCGCGGTCACTCATGCTCCACTCCACATGACATACGAGTAAGATCTGCATTCTTCAACTTTCAAAGCAAGCGGGACGATTTTGAAATATTAAAGCTTATTCCAAATAAACAATGCAGTTCTGGGGTAGAAAGGTGTTCAAGGTGTTTTTTCTGCAGCGTCAGTGCAGAATCTTGTATTAAGTTGATGCGAAAAGCAGTAGGCATTATGTACGTGTATTATCACTACCACCAAAACACCCCACTATCCCCCCCCCCCCCCCCACCCCCCTCCACCAATACCTTCGCACACCCACCATTTCCCCGTTCAACCTGCGTTTCTGCGCACCCCACCACCTTCTTCTCTTTTTGTATTACTAAGTTGTATAATAAAGGAGCACGACCAAATATACTTGCAGGCCGTGTTGGCAAATCGTACAATTTTTCGAAGAACTACCAATATCAACCGCAAGCAGCAGCCAATAGAAACTCTGGACAGTTTTCGCGAATATGGGTTGTTCAGCGAAGCTGGTCCATATTAGTGCGCTTTTAACCTAGTCCTCCTGGCATTTACAACCTACCCCTCCCATATTAACGTTTTAAAACCTAGTCCTCTGTCTATTTACAACCCAGTGTCACCCATATTGCATTTTTCATGCTCCATCGGAGCATTTTTATTCTTGTTACTATATATATAGTTTACGTATATATATACCTAGCTAATCTAACTTTTTATCAAGCAACTTGCAGCGATTGTTGAACTGCTGGAATTGTTGTTATTGACTGACATTAATCGCTTTGTATATGACAATCGCCATGGCGAAGCGTGAAAGCCCGCGAATATGGGTTGCTCGGCGAAGCTGTGCCCATATTAATTCGCCCACAACCTAGTCCTCTTCTTTTTTTGAACCTAGCCCCATATTAAGCATTTTTAAGACTAGTCCTGTCTTGATTTTACAACCTCACCAACACCCATATTACTTTTTCATGCTCCGGAGGAGCATTTTAATTACTTGTCCTTCTGTCGTTTTAAAGGTTCCCTTTCCAGTAGTGTGCTTATTTATATAAGGAGCTTGAAAAATGCCGTAGGCAATTTGTATGCAAAATTTTAACCTTCCAGCTATCTCCAGCAGCCATGGGTCGCCTCAAAAGTCCTCAAAAGCTCAAAAGTCGCCTCGCCAAGGGCTTTTATTTGATACCAAACATGACCACTTTTGAAGACTTTCATTTTTGACCCACACCGGACCCACAGTGGGTGGGGCACCCATCCACAGGTCGGTGGGTCCACGTTTTATGGGTGGTATAATGACAAAAGTTGATCGCCTCGCCAAGGGCTTTCATTTGATACCCAACTTGACCACTTTTGAAGACTTTCATTTTTGACCCACACCGGATCCACTGTGGGTGGGGCACCCACCCACAGGTCGGTGGAGCCACTTTTCGTGGGTGGTATAATGACAAAAGTTGATCGCCTCGCCAAGGGCTTTTATTTGATACCAAACATGACCACTTTTGAAGACTTTCATTTTTGACCCACCCCGGACCCACCGTGGGTGGGGACCCACCCACAGGTCGGTGGGGCCACTTTTTGGAGGTGGTATAATGACAAAAGTTGATCGCCTCGCCAAGGGCTTTCATTTGATACCAAACTTGACCACTTTTGAAGACTTTCATTTTTGAGCCACACCGGACCCACTGTGGGTGGGGCACCCACCTACAGGTCGGTGGGGCCACTTTTCGTGGGTGGTATAATGGCAAAAGTTGATCGCCTCGCCAAGGGCTTTCATTTGATACCCAACTTGACAACTTTTGAAGACTTTCATTTTTGACCCACACCGGACCCACTGTGGGTGGGGCACCCACTCACAGGTCGGTGGGGCCACTTTTTGTGGGTGGCATAATGACAAAAGTTGATCGCCTCGCCAAGGGCTTTCAGTTGATACCAAACATGACCACTTTTGAAGACTTTCATTTTTGACCCACACCGGACCCACTGTGGGTGGGCGCTGTGGGTCAGGGGTCACATCCACCGACCTCGGCAGTATGCTCATCGTTTTCCGCGACCCCGATTTACTGTATATGGGTACCACCAAAGGGCCGAAAAACGCTATTTTTAGCGACTTTTAGGCCATTTCTAGTAAAAGTGGAACTTTTCGTGAAAACAGGTGATAAAATGCAAAGTTTGTGCCCATCTCCTGAAAGCTACAGAGCGAAATTAAAAAATCCCCCTCGTTACTTTGAGCGCATAGTCCCAAATATTCAAATAAAATAAACCAAACCGATCTAGCTGCTAGCCTGTGAAAAAAAGTTGATTTCAACCGAAGTGCCAAAATAGCGAAAGTCCGACTTTAGGGCCTTGGCACAGAGCCAAAGTTGGCCGAGTGCCAAAATGACCTTCGTTTGGTAGCATGGGGGGATACTGTCGACCAACATATCATAGTAGCATTGGACCAAAATGCCCACATCGTTCCAACACTTCGCTAGAAAATGCACTTCCAATAAGCGTTATTAACCGAGAAAAAAACCGCACGGTAAGTATCGCCTAGTGCAAAATTTCGAAGTTCCGAATTTTAACCAAAAGTATGGTGATACTTGTAGTACTACTCGAGTACTTTACGATGGTAACCTTTTTACCCCTCCCGGACCTCTAATTAGCTGGCACCAGGCCCACACGGTCTCCAGGGGCCGCGCAGACGCCTTTACACCCATATTATGTAGGGGCGCTATCGCGCCCCTACATAATATACGTGAGCTGGACTTCGTGTACGTACACATAGAGAAACCGCTAAAAACTTGCGTACTCAGTTTTCGCTCCATTTCATCACATCTACGGACTTCATTAACGAACTTTCGCTGAAATGCACTCACATCCGGATTCAGCTAAAGAGAAAGATAATAGACTGTTAAGCAGTATCGTATGTACTATTTCAATCATGTAAAAAGAATTTACATGATGAATAATGTAAAAAACCTTGTATTCAGCGCGGCCGCGGATGACAATTTTTAAATGGGTTTCGTCTGAGGCGCATATATATATATACAGGGTATTTTTAAGGATTTTTTCCGGGGGGGGCTTCCCGGGGGGCCCCCACCGGGCCGGGGGGGGGAAGATTTTTTGCAAAAATGAGCCAAAAAATGGTTTTTTTGGCGTATTTTGCATGGTGAAACTCAAAAAGTGCTCAAAAATGCCAGGATTTAAGCTAAAAATAGCTATTTTTACGAAAAAATCTCCGGCGAAGCCGAAAAATTCTTGAAAATTGGCCTATTTTTGGCAAAAATTTGGGCCTCCAAAAACTCCCGGGGGGGAAGCAAAAATCCCGGGAGGGGGCGATTTCGGGGGGGGATTTTCGGGGGGGGAGGTCAATTTCGGGGGGGCGCCCCCCCCCCCTGTAAATATATATATACGCTAAAAACACTATGTAGATTGCTGTTGAAATATGCTTCTACAAAGTTCAGACACAAAAATTCAAAAAATTAGCTTGCCCCCGGGTATTGGATATTTTTCTGGCTACACCAGTGGATTCGCCCCACCACATTAACACATTCTGGCTGCGACATGAGTATATACGACTTACATCACGAAACTGGACCAGACCCAACTCGCCAAGCTCAGCTATGCATGCATAAGCTGCTTCCGTTTGCAAAAACAGCTGACATCGTGTCATCTCTTCGCTTCTGTATAAGTTACCCATGACTGATTGGAGAATAAAAAGAATTGGCTTCGGCAATAATGTAACACAAATGTATATATATATATACTAGGGGGGAAAATGCCCTCGACGGGCAACCAACTTGGTAGAATAGGGAAAGACTTGAATGTTAAATACACGGTGCATGGTTACAACTGAGATTCTGCTGAAGCGGAAAAATGCCGTTTCTCAGCGACTAAAATGACAGAAACCAGCTTTGTGCGCCGAATAGGGAATCTACTCGGCGACTAAAATGAAAGAAACCAGCTTTGTGCGCCGAATAGGGAATCTACTCGGCGACTAAAATTAAAGAAACCAGCTTTGTGCGCCGAATAGGGTATCTACTCGGCGACTAAAATGAAAGAAACCAGCTTTGTCGCCGAATAGGGAATTCCCTCCTTCCGCCCTATTCGCGCGAACTTATCGTCTTTCGGGAGGAAATATAGGTAATTATTCTGTTAGGAACTGCAAACGTAAGCATTGCGCTCAATATGACATTTCCCGTACCGGTTGCGTGGTGGCTAGGGGTGGCGCTAGATTAATTTCTTTTTGGGCTACCTGATACGTAAATATTGTATGCATACAACCGCTAGCAGGACCAACAGAAAGCAACAATAAGTATATATGCAGTTTAAACAATTTGTGGTCGACAGTCCTTGTGCTAAAACACACACACACACACACATATATATATATATATATATATACATATATATATATATATATATATATATATATATATATATACAATCAATCGCATTTCATTTTATATAATGTGATTGTATCAATTCTCGGCAAGATCAGCACAGAGCACACCTATATATGCTCTCAATGTTTCTGATTGCACATCGAAGACAGCGTATTTATGTCTGTGAAAACCTCGACTTACGTAAGTGCTTGATAAAACTGTTGTTTTGCATTCTGAAGTAATTCTGCCATTCTGAAGCTCTCTCATTATTCAGCAAAGCAACACATAACAGGCTTCAAAGTTCGCGCGAATAGGGCGGAAGGAGGGAATTCCCTATTCGGCGACAAAGCTGGTTTCTTTCATTTTAGTCGCCGAGTAGATACCCTATTCGGCGCACAAAGCTGGTTTCTTTAATTTTAGTCGCCGAGTAGATTCCCTATTCGGCGCACAAAGCTGGTTTCTTTCATTTTAGTCGCCGAGTAGATTCCCTATTCGGCGCACAAAGCTGGTTTCTGTCATTTTAGTCGCTGAGAAACGGCATTTTTCCGCTTCAGCAGAATCTCAGTTGTAACCATGCACCGTGTATTTAACATTCAAGTCTTTCCCTATTCTACCAAGTTGGTTGCCCGTCGAGGGCATTTTCCCCCCTAGTTTCGCTTATTTTTCCGCTGCAGAGAAAATCATGTCAGAGAAGTTGCATATATACACAATGTAAGCAAAGCTAGCTACCGCAAACAGGCTGGATGAAAACGTTCTAGTTCAACTGAATGTATTTGCTGATAGGGAAAAATGCCTGTTAATAGCCTTTTCAGAACTTTATACACGGAGCGTTATCTTAGGCTGGAAGGCCACTGTTCATGGCCTTTCCAGAACTTTTTACACGGTGCGTTATCTTAGGCAGGAAGGCTATTTTAAAAGCCAACCAGCACCGTAACCTTGGATATGCAGTTATATATACATGACAAAAGTTGCTCTGCTCATTTTGGGCTTTCATTTAAAACCAAATTTGACAACTTTTGGATATTTTGATTTTTGACCAATTAGGACCCCTTGCCAGGGCGCCACAGGTCGCTAGAGACCAGTTTGGAGGGGTCCTCCAATGAGATAAAATGTTCGCCTCACCAACGGCTTTCATTTGATACCAAACATGAAAACCTTTCAAAAAATTGATTTTGGACCGGTCCGGACCCTTGTCAGGGCGCCACAGGCCGCTGGGACCAGTTTGGAGGGGTCCTCCAATGAGATAAAATGTTCGCCTCACCAAGGGCTTTCATTTGATACCAGACTTGGCCACTTTTGGAAAAATCGATTTTTGTCCATTTTGGACCGGTCCGGACCCTGGTCAGGGCGCCACAGGCCGCTGGGACCAGTTTGGAGGGGCCCTCCAATGAGATAAAATGTTCGCCTCACCAAGGGCATTCATTTGATACCAAACTTGAAAACTTTTCAAAAAATCGATTTTGGACCGGTCCGGACCCTGGTCACGGCGCCACAGGCCGCTGGGTCCACTTTGGAGGGGTCCTCCAATGACAAAAAATGTTCGCCTCACCAAGGGCTTTCATCTGATACCAAACTTGGCCACTTTTGGAAAAATCGATTTTTAGCCATTTTGGACCGGTCCGGAGTCTCCGGACCCTGGTCAGGGCGCCACAAGATGCTAATACATAGATAATTACCAAAATATACACTTTAGGATAGAGTGAGAATTAGTAAGTATTAGTACGGTTTAAATAGTACGTAGATATACTTTAGTACGACATAGGTCGTAAAGACTTTAGTACGACGACTGTCGTAAAATACTTTAGTACGACTATAAGTCGTAAAAGGGTTGGGTAAAGAGCTAGTAGAGACCAATTTTACAAAAACTTTGTTTTCTTAAAACCCGTTAGTATGGAAGAGAGTATAGAAGGAGTTATATACTTTTAAAATTATGAAGCATATAGCACATAAACTTTTCGCGATTATCATGGAAAAGCAAGAAATAAACCAGAAAAATTAGGATAAATTTAGGTACGTTGGAATCGAAATACTTTACTCTATTTAGAGAAACAAAATTGGTAAGCGGTAATAATTACTTATACGGAAACAGAGCGCAGCCGCGCTAGAGTGGTAAGGAAAGGGACGAGAGTAAAAACTCTACAAGTACCCTAACCTGTTCACTCAAAACAATAATACAAACAAGTTTGTTTACGTACCACTATTTTTCCTTTTCCGGAATTTATTTCTGGGATGAAGTGGACAAAAACAGAAACTCGTCCAATATTAAAGAAATAAATAAAATACACTCTCGTGCTAATTCCAACATTTTCCAGTTATCATATGTACACGTAAAAACACATGAAATTCCTATATTAGTAGTGCATGCGACCTCTGCCAGACTTGGTTCAAACACTTGCGGCTCATCAGTGGAGAAGTGTAGAACTAAGTTCTTTCGGTTGCTTTGGAAAAATCTTCTACAAAATAAGTGAAAGATAGTTTCGCCGCCAGTCGCCTCATAAAGTGTCATTAGTGTGGTGAACAAACATATATGACATATCGCTTACAAATTAATTTAGAATTATATTTCGCTCATAACGAACATTTACTTTCGAAAACTGTTAACAAAGGGTAAGAAATTCGAAAATTCTCTAATATTTCGATAATTAAAACATTTCAAACACGAAACATGAAATTCTAACAGAATGAAATTAATAAATTTTATCACCGTTTCCTTAAATTATATATGTTTTTGATAAGTATATACTCAGAAAGGAGGAACTCGATAGAGTCTGAAGACAAGACAAAAGCTATTCTCGTTGCAAAATATGAAACATTTCTCATTTTGAAAACTGTTAACAAAGGGTAAGAAATTGGACAATTCCCTAATATTTCGATAATTAAAACATTTAAAACATGAATCATAAAATTTAACAGAATGAAATTAACAAATTTAAAACATGAAACATGAAATTCCAACAGAATGAAATTAATAAAAAACAAAAAAAAAAAAAAAAAAAAAAACATAATAATTTTTAAACAATATAAAACAAAACTCAATAAAAACACAGACACATACCCATCAATTAAATAACAATACATTTTATCAATACATAAAATAATTATACACTACACATAGAAAAACGAACATAACCAACCCCACACACCCAACCAAACTTTTTTACCCCATAAAATTTAAATTAACCACCATTTCCAAAAACACCAAAAAAAATTATATTGAACTCCTTTTGACAAAATAATTATTCCCACCCCCGAACCCCACCCCCTCCCCCACACAACAAACACTTTTTCCCACTATTTTCCTTCCTATTTCTTAGGACCAAAAATCTCCACTTTATCTTCCGTAAAACCTAAATCCTATTTACCCCCCCCAGACTTGGTTCAAACACTTGCGGCTCATCAGTGGTGATTCTCTCCCCGCACAACCTTTCCCCCCCTATCAAAAACACCATCATAAATTTACCCTTCCTAAATTAATAGTTTTGAAATCTAACAAAGGGTAAGAAATTGGACAATTCCCTAATATTTCGATAATTAAAACATTTAAAACATGAATCATAAAATTTAACAGAATGAAATTAACAAATTTAAAACATGAAACATGAAATTCCAACAGAATGAAATTAATAAATTTCATCACAGTTTCCTTAAATTATATATATTTTTGATAAGTATATACTCAGAAAGCAGGAACTCGATAGATTCTGAAGACAAGACATAAACTATTCTCGTTCCAAAAGATGAAACATTTCTCATTTTGAAAACTGTTAACAAAGGGTAGGGTAAGAAATTGGACAATTCCCTAATATTTCGATAATTAAAACATTTAAAACATGAATCAAAATTTTAACAATGAAATTAACAAATTTAAAACATGAATCATGAAATTTTAACAGAATGAAATTAACAAATTTCACTACGCTTCTTTAAATAATATTTTTGAAAAGTACTCAGAAAGCAGGAACTCGATAGATTCTGCAGACATGACAAAGCTATTCTCATTCAAAATATAATATATACATTTATATATTTATTCAGTGTTAGTTCAATGCTAATACATAGATAATTACCAAAATATACACTTTAGGATAGAGTGAGAATTAGTAAGTATTAGTACGGTTTAAATAGTACGTAGATATACTTTAGTACGACATAGGTCGTAAAGACTTTAGTACGACGACTGTCGTAAAATACTTTAGTACGACTATAAGTCGTAAAAGGGTTGGGTAAAGAGCTAGTAGAGACCAATTTTACAAAAACTTTGTTTTCTTAAAACCCGTTAGTATGGAAGAGAGTATAGAAGGAGTTATATACTTTTAAAATTATGAAGCATATAGCACATAAACTTTTCGCGATTATCATGGAAAAGCAAGAAATAAACCAGAAAAATTAGGATAAATTTAGGTACGTTGGAATCGAAATACTTTATATACTCTATTTAGAGAAACAAAATTGGTAAGCGGTAATAATTACTTATACGGAAACAGAGCGCAGCCGACCGATCGACCGATCGTAGGATCGACCGGAATTCCGGTTCCGGTTCCGGTACTTTTTGGTTCCGGTTCCGGTTTTTGAAAACGTACCGGAACCGGAACCAATTTTAGCCTATTATCAAAAGCAAAATTTTATTAAAATTTTCAAAAATTTTACCAAACTTCTTTAAAACTTTTGGAAAAACTGCGATTCTCTTATATATAACCAGAATATGATTTATTCAAAAATTTTCGCCTGCGGCGCTATTGCATTATATACTTAGAATGTTTCGAATTTGTAATAATAATGTCTATTGTATTGTTGTTATGAATATTACTATATTATAAAACAAAAATAATACTTAATAACTCAGATTAGATAGCACAAGAGTCTTGTGACAAGACCGCCGAAACTTTTAAATTTAAGTAGTGGTAAAGATACCTAATGCTGAATTGAAACTATTGAAGCTTTACCGTCGACCTATGCTATTTCAAAATTATAGAGTGCGCTGTTGTATAATCAAATGTCAGTTTTAGCTTAAATTTAATCTTTTTAATTGTTTAAATCGAGACTGGACTTTAAATATGGACATGTAAGTTTGTTGCTCTTTGTTTAGTAATTAATCCAGTGCGCAGATCAACAGAATTACTAAGAAATTATGGATGGAACAAATAGCAATGGTTTTTAAAAATCTTTTGAAGAAACGTCATTTAAAATTTAAAAATCCTGATGAAGCTAGCTAAACGGAAGAAATTTTGTTTAACTCAAGTTGGAGAAATTGTGCATTTCGGTTTTCTTTGAAACTTGTGAAAAATACTTTTGGGTTATATGTTTAATGGATGAAAATTTATATATAATATTTCAATCATGCAAAAACCATTTGCATTTTAATCAGAAAACTCCAATAACAAAGTAATTATACTGAGATATAACAACAAGCTAAGGAGTTAAAAGCCGATGTTCTTAACAAGTCCAATTTTGTATATAGCTGATGTTACCTAGTTCATAACCAGATTAGATTTACAATACGGAATTTATACATACAAGAACAGTAATTTTCAGAAAAAGTTTAATTTTGTCTGAAGTACAGAGAGAATAAAAGTAAACTAAAATAGTAATAGATATCTTTTATTTTCTAAAAATGTAAATGGCATTATTTTTTATTTTGCGTTTTGAAAATGCTGCAACGCTTCTAGTAAATTTAAATGAACTTTTTGATTATGACTAGAAATTATCAGCCTAGAAAGCCAGAGAAAAACAACATGTCTATGACTTATTTTGTCGATGGAGCAGTTGTTGGTGCTCGCAAAAATTTTGGTGGAATCAATTTCTATCTACTTATATTTAGCTTAATTTAAGATTCAGCTTAACCAAGTAAGAAGTTAAATTTTATTTGCAAGTAAATGTCCTTTAAGTCAACTTGCATTCGATTAAATTATTCATCGAAATTCGTATATAGAATGTAAATATATAGATGCCGTTTATTCATCGAAAATGTGCTCGAATAACATAAATATAGCATATTCATACCGTGTATAATTAATTTTAAATTTTAAATTTTGATTTTAAAGCTACATATATAGCCATGGGGGGAAAAACCCACATTTTGGGATTTGGGCTGGAACTTTTTTATTATAAGGGCTATCTGAGAACTTTATATACCATCGTACTTGGCGTACTTAGAACTTTCTTTTAAGCCTATTTGCACTTCTGTAGGTTGTACCGTTAGAGCGGTATAATGCAAAAAGTAGCGGGGGGGAAAACCCAATGGGTGGAAAAACCCAAATGGGGGGTAAAATAAACCCACCCCTGACAGGTCTTAAAAATTGTTCTATCGCAATTCTGTCACTTCCAGTGTAAAATTCAACCCTTTTTTAGTTAGTATGAACCAAAAAACCAGATCTAAGTAGCTTTTTTTGAGATCTCAGGTGCCGTTGAAAATGCTGCATCAACTGGCCAGGTTTCATAAGGTTTAACACATAAACATAGGGCAATTTTTGAAAAATGCTAAAAAATGATGTAATTTGATAAAACTTATTATTCTATCGTGTAGAGAATGGTTTTTTACGTAGAATTGGCTGTTAAAATCCACAATTGTACCTGTATTGGGTCCTCCAGCAGCGAAATGGCACTTTTAAGGTTTTTAGCACCTAGCTAGCCAGGTAAGCAAAATTGTCCGAATCTTACCGCATAGGATGACGCAGCGTGCTCGATAGTACCGTGCTACAGTCTCTAATTGTTTCCGTGTTGAGTTGTTAAAAAATTTTACAAAAAATATTGGGTGGGTTTCCCCCCCCCCAAAGTGGGTTTTTTCCCCGCCACGTTTGGCAATGTGCCAGACCAACGGTACAGCGGATCGGTCTAATTTTGGCTGTGTGCAAAGAGGAAGAGTTGCCATCATTGCAGATATTTGCAAAACTTTTCTAACCCAACCCAGTCAAAAGTTACATCGGTTCAAACTTTTGGTAAATTTTTGGATGGTTGAACCAAAAGTAGTTGTCATTTTCAAAATGTCATAAAATGAGCAGGAGTGAACCAAATGACTTGATCTTTGCATACATAGGTTAGAAAGAGTCGCGCTTCCTGCTGCTATGTTTTGGAGCTCATATCTCCAACCCATGACCCAGGCGGCGGGTGGGTTTTTTCCCCCCAAAAAAGGGGTGGGTTTTTTTCACCCCATGGCTATAGTGTAGTAAAGTTTAACTATGCTATAAGACAAAAATCTCTTAATAAATTGCAAATTTCATGTTCCTGCATTGAAATAACTATATAAAATATAAAGCAAACGTTATTACAATGTTCTGGTAACTATAAAAAAGCGAAAAATTGTGCAAAAATTGTCCAAAACGTCAGAAAAAATTTTCGATTTTTGTAGTGTTAAAGAGCGCCCCCCCTTTTTAAACCAACCCTCCCTTCCGGTTTTTGGAGTTCCGGTCGATCCCTATGTACTGGGTTTATTTTACTGGGGGGTGGGGGCACACGAAGCCCAATTTTAGAAAACAATTGGAAAAGTTTTTCTAATTGTTTTCCAAAAATTTTCTATAAGTTTACTGAATATTTTCAAATTGTTTTATAAACTTTTCCAATTGTTTTCTAATTGATTTCTGTTACTTTTTTTCTAACGGTTGGCCCACTTTCTAATTGTTTTCTGGAAATTTTCTGGCTGATTTCTAAAAAGTTTCTTAATTTTTTCTAAATGTTTTCCTTAAAAAATGGACATTTTCTTATTGTTTTCTCATTATTATCTGTATGTTTTCTAAATATACTTCTGGTGTTTGCTTTTGAATTGAAAAATCACTACTTTTTTCGCCACAGCGGCGCTGAGGCTCCGCAGTAGTGCGCAAAGTCGGCTCACGAAAAGTGACTAATTTTGTGGTCGTCGTGCGGTCGATACTTACAAGCTGGGGCTTTTTATATATACACAAATGTATATAAAAAGAAATCAGACCCAGCTTGTAAGTGTCGAATCGACCTGCGCGACAACCACAAAAATAGTCACTTCTCGCTGAGCCGACTTTGCGCCACAACTGCGGAGCTGAAAGCGCAAAAAATAGCGATTTTTCAATTCAGTAGAAATTTTAGAAAACATACAGATAATAATGAGAAAACAATAAGAAAATGTCCATTTTTTTAAGGAAAACATTTAAAAAGAAACTTTTTAAAATCAGAAAAATTCCGAAAACAATTAAAATCCGTTAGAAAAAGTAAAAAAAAATGGAATAGAAAACAATTTGAAAATATCAGTAACTATAAAAATTTTTGGAAAACAATAGAAAAACTTTTCACAAAATTGGCTTGGGGGGGGCCCCCCCCCACTTTTTGGGCTCCCCCGAGCCCTCCCACTTTTTTGGGCTCCCTCCTTAGGGTGCCCAGAAAATGCCAAATTTTAGGGATTTTTGGTCAAAATTTTCAAAAATTTTCCGGCTTCGCCGGAATTTTTTTGTCAAAAATCGTCTTTTTTGGTGCTAAAACACAATTTTTGAGCACTTTTAAGCTTAGTTATAGCAGTATATGTAGAAAACAGGCTTTTTATACGGTATTTTTGGCATTTTTTGCCCATTTTATTTTGCCCCCCCCCCCCACTTTCGACCTCCCCCCCCCCACTAGTGGGGGGGAATCCCCCCCCCCCTTTCCCCCTCCCACTTTTTTTCGCCTAAAGTAAACCCAGATGTATATGTACATAGGTCCGGGAAAAACCACATTATTCCCATTTTGGACTCACAAAGCTGCACACAAAAGAGCAATCCCGTTGTGCCAGGGCTGCTGCGCGACCTTCTTCAGAAAAACGGAGTAAAAAATTTTACATCCGAAAAACAGGAATTTATGAATGCCAAAACATGGTCATTTTTTGGAAAATTTTTCTGAAGTTTCGGTTTAAAATCACTTTAAAACTGTGTAAAAACGCCTACGTAAAACGATAAAAACAAGCCTTTTTGTCGAAAAACCTTGAAATACGAGAGATTTGCGTTTTTAGCCATGATTTCATCCTAAGGTCCGAGTTTTGGGGGGAACTCATCATAGGTGTAACGGGGATTTGGGTTGGGGGCATAGGTGTAAGGGTGTAACGGAGATTTTGGGTAGGGGAGGCTCCCCCCCAACATTTTCTGGGCCTAGAGTTAAGAAGCAATTTTTAATAAAAAATGCAGCTTGACATTTTCTCTTTTTAATGCATACCATGAAACTAATGTTAATTTTCTAAAATATTTTAACACATTTTAGAAGAAGTATAATTTTCCAGATTTTTGCAGAGTCAAGTAAATTTTTTCGCGAGACATCGGTTATATCATTCGATACCTCCATCAAATAGCTGAGGGACGATTTTTTACTTATTGTGAATTTGCTCTTCGTTATAGAGAAATAAGCCGAAATGTGTGCGTAACCTGTTTTTTGCCTACTTTTTCCAATTTTGTCAAGCGATTACTTTAGCGAGAAAGCAGTAATCGGGGCAACTAAAAAACGACCCTGGGTATATTTGTGCAGAACACATCTGTTCAGTAGCAGCCCTCCAGCTTGCATGGTGAATGCTCCACTATCTTTGGAAAAAAATTGGTCGTGCTTTTGCAAAAACTACATTTTTTATGATGGCAGCCTACGGGATGGCTGTTGGAAGACGGTCATGAGTCGGATAATTTGCCCCTATGAGACCTTCAGATCTACGCCCTTGGTTCGATTTTACGGCTTGGATAGTTCAAAAAAATGATGGATTATTTGATTTCTGCGAAAGTCACAAGTTTTCGACGCCAAAACAAGAAAATCGGCTATATCTCATGGTAAAGAAAAGCTAGAAAGCAAAAATATGAAGCTCAAAGAGATCTTTTGAATGAATGTTGTCCTGACTGTATAGTTGCTGCCAAACTTTCAGAAATTGGGAAAACCGCCGTGCCCGGAAATCTCGAATTTTTGAATCGGGATTGCGCGTAAGGTGTTAGAGCGCTAAACGTACGTATTTCGGAAAGTTTCTTAAAATTTCATCTTGATTTATAGGCCGCCAACCAACAATATGTGCCCAAAAGGACTCACCACCTTAAGGGGGCGCTTGCGTTACCGGAACGGTTATCCTGAATTTTTTCAACGAATCTATTTCAAACATTCAGCAAAGCTAGGTGGTGTTATGCTAGCAATATATAGAATTTGAATAATCCAGTGCTTGGCTGGCGACTTACACAAGATGGATAAGCTGAAATTTTCAAAGCGGTGTCACTCATTAACGGCTTAATGAATTAGCTCAATTTTGGCACGAATGGGTAATTAAACAAATTGCAGGGGCAATTATTTCAGTTTCCCGATTTATGCAGTTTTGAGTATTTTATGAATATTCGAAAACTTTGAATGTGAATATCTTACGGAATATACGATTTAAGGTGGTAGTACCACTACCGGAGCGGACTTTTAACAAATACAGAAACTGAAAACTTAATCCATCGGCTTGAAATATGGCACATTTCTTCTTTATCATGCTTTGTATCAAATGCGCTTGCATGCAACGTTGTGGGGGCTGGATTGCTGTCAACACAAGAGGAAATTTATTAAAAGTTTTGAATTTAAATATCTCCTTCATTTCATGATTAAATTGTTTGAAATTTTCCATGCAAGCTTTATTGATTTATACGCTCAGGCCGTTTTTTTAGTTTTTCGTTTTTAGTCATCGGTAACATTTGATAGAAACTACGTACAGAAGAGATATGCACATCATTTTAAAGCACTTTTTGTGCTTTTTTCAAATGGTAGAGTAATCTTTTATATATAAAAGTTTAAATAAAATTTTGATTGTTTGCGCATACGCGAAGCAAGGATGGTAGCTAGCCAATTATGCTCTCTCTGACACAAATTCTTTGCGCAAAGATAGCTTGCTAACCAGACCTGCCTTACCCAATGTCTTGGCCAAATTGCTTCATTTCTGGAAAAATTACGTAGAAAATCTCGGTAGTGGTACTACCACCTTAAGGTGGTGATTTCTTTTGGTCGCATATTGTTGGTTGGCGGCATAAATGAAGATGAAATTTGACGAAACTTTCCGAAATAAGTTCCTTTAGCGTTCTAACACCCTCCGAGCAAGCCCGATTCAAAAATTCGAGACTTCCGATCAGGGCGGTTTTTTCCAATTTCTGAAAGTTTGGCAGCAGCTACACAGTTATGAATATATTCATTCGAAAGATCTTGCTGAGCTTCATATTGTTGCTTTTTAAAGCAACGTTCTAGCTTTTCACTATCGTGAGATATAGCAGATTTTCTTGTTTTGGCGTCGAAAACTTGTCATTTTTGCAGAAATCAAATAATCCATCATTTCTTGAACTATGCAGGCCGTAAAATCAAACTAAGGGCGTCGATCTGAAGGTCTCATAGGGGCAAATTATCCGACCTATGATCGTCTTCCAACTGCTATCCTGTAGGCTGCTATCATAAAAAATGTAGTTTTTGCAAAAACACGACCAATTTTTTTCCAAAGATTGTGGAGCATTCACCATGCAAGCTGGAGGGCTGCTACTTACCTTAATACGTTCTGCACAAATATACCCAGGGACGATTTTTTAGTTGCCCCGATTGCTGCTTTCTAGCTAAAGTAATCGCTTGACAAATTTGGACAAAGTAGGCAAAATACAGGTTACGCACACATTTCAGCTTATTTCTCTACAACAAAGAGCGATTTCGCAATAAATAAAAAATCGTCCCCAGCTATTTGATGGAGGAATCGAATGATATAACCGATGTCTCGCGAAAAAAATTACTTGAGTCTGCAAAAATTCTGGAAAATTATACTTCTTCTAAAATGTGTTAAAAATATTTTAGAAAAGCAACATTAGTTTCGTGGCATGCATTAAAAAGAGAAAATGTCAAGCTACATTTTGATATTAAAATGGTTTCTTAACTCCAAGTAATGAATGAGTAATTATGGTGCAAACTTTATGTGACCAAAGGGAATCACCACCTTAAACAAGAACTAAAAAAATTGCCCCTGCGTCCCCGTCGTAATTTGAGCGAGTTTGGTCGCAGCATTTATGAGAAAATCAAAATAAAATATTTCGCACTAATCACTTCAGTTTTACACAAATATTATGCTTTTAATAAGTCGAATAGTGTATTTCATAAAATAATGAACAAATCTAACACAAAAGCATCATGAAAAGTCCTGTAGAATTCATTTCCGAACGATTGGTTTTTAAATTGCCATTCGCGATGGGAATGGTAAACGTAACTTTGCCATATATTTAACCGCCTGTAACTTTTGATACAAACTGTATTTTTTTGAAAAAAACCGGCGACATTCCGCACTTTTTTTGAAAATTCCGCTCCGAAAACTTTTTTCGGAGCTCTGCGTAAAGTTCCGCAAAAAATTTTGTCTTTGAGCAGACATTTTCAGTTGTCTCAGATGAAAAATAAACGTGTTTCTGATATATACTTTTTGAAGAAAATTTTCAAAAAATTTCCGTCGGCGCGTATTTCAATGTACGTAGACACCTTTCAATCTTAGCTGAGTTAGAATGCCTAGTGACAGCTATGCAATGAAATTCTTTTAGCCTTGAAACCATAACATATATACCATAATTTTAAACAATTATTAACCTATTAGCAGTTTGCTTATATCTTAGGATTTTACTGACAGTCGAAACTGAACTTTTTCGAATTTCCACTAAGGATTTTCCTCGGTTTTACAAAATTTTCTCAGCTTCTGGGAGCTCCGCCCCCAGACCCCCGCATCTCTTCACTATCACGAATACTTGTAAAACACGCTTATACATGCTTCGACTTTCGAAAAATAGTTATAACTTGGTTAATACCATGCTTTAAATATTAAAAATGTGTTTAAATACACCCAAATTACTAAAATTCATTAGTTATCTTTAAAATACTAAAAAATAAGTATTTCGCAATTTCTTGCTAAATTTCGCAAAAAATTTTGGAGGACTGCGTAAAAGTTCGCAAAAAGTTTCGACGAAAAAAAACACAGGATACAAACCAGATAGATAAGAGATATGCACATCGTAAAGATCTCTTTACGCTCTTTCACGGTATGCATTCAAATTTATCATGTGAAGCTTAAATAATTTTTTGCTTTTCTAAGCCAGGAAGGTAGCTACCCAATCATGTGTTCCCAGGAGCCGAACTTTTGTCACAAGATAGTCCTCCAGCCCGACTAGCCTCAGTTAGGATTTCTTCAAAATTGAACAATCAGTCCCGGTCTTACATCTATAGTCCCGATAATGAAAGCGCTACCTTAACCACTAGAGATAGCTCAAAACTTGTGATAGAAAAAATGTTTTTATTGTACCCTTTTTCCAGCCATAACAACCAATCCGGTGTATCGACTACGTACTGAGACAATAATTGCAAAAACCAAAACTTTCTTATCTTTGCACCTAAAAATCCGGAACTGCTCCCAGAATGTTAAAGAGAACGAAAATAATGTATTTGAAAAGTTTCAACTTTCATGAAGAATTGTAGCTTGTAGGGTCGAATTTACACAAAGTGATACCAGCACATTAACGGTCCTTGCGCACATATATGCCGCCAGCTGATGCCAAACAAGTTTCACTTTGACCATGTTCATTCCGCATGCACCAAATCGGAATAACTTAGCTCCGAACTAAGCTATTCCTGAGTTAACTCGGAGTTAACTATTCTCCACCTGAGCTCAAGCTCAGGAAGAACTTTTACTCCGTTGCAATACTCCAACTAAGTTGGAGAATAACTAACCCTGCACTTGGGCTCAGGATTAAGGCTATTCTTGATGTTAACAGTTTATGTTGAGACTGCCCAATAGAAAAAAGCACCGCCTTGTTGTCAGCCAATCAGAATAGTTGGAGAATAGAGTTAACCTTGAGCATAACTGAAGACTAGGCTCAGGAATATACAGTTAACCTCCAACTTAACTAAAAATAGTTGAAGAATAAAGATAACTCCGAGCTTACCAGCAAATATTAAAACAACTGGGCACTGTTGTCCAATTGTCTGTTCTATGCCGGATATTAGTGGTCATTGATGAAACCAGCTTACTCCGAACAATGATTTGGGTAGTGTAAATTGCAGGAACCATTCTCATATACTTTTGCTGAATTCTCAATTTTCCTAGTATCCTTTGAAATACTGCCAACTAATTAGTTTTAACTTTGTTAGCTTTCGTCCAGCACGGATTTATTCCAAATTAAACCTGACTTTTAGGCGCTAGAACCAATGTCTGCCCCTTATTCTTCAGTTAACCCTTATCCAACTCAGGGTTAAATTTTTTCCAGTTGCGGACTAAGTAATACTCGAGGTTAACTGGAGAATAAGTTAACCCGGAATGGTGCAACCAAATAGATGGGGAATAACGACTTAACCCGGAGTTAACCTCACGGTTAGGTTATTCTTCAGTTATTCGTCATTGCTGCAAGCCTGTGAAAGTGTCAAATATCGGCAAAAACGGCCCTGAACGGAGACGTCGAAGGTTTGAAGCGGTATTGCGCGGAGGGTGTTAGAATGCTAAAAGAATTTATTTTGCAAAGCTTCATCAAATTTCGTCTTGATTTGAACCGTTGTCACGGTGCAAATGTTCTCTTCCCCCCGTGCAAAACTTCCCCCCGCAAGATTTGCACCGGTGCAATTCTTCCAACCGGAAGTTTTGCACCGGTGCAAATCTTTCACCGGGGGGAAGATTTACACCGGCAGAATTTCATAGTTATCAACAATAGTAACTGCAACCGAGGTCTTAGCTAAGCTCTGGCTTATAGTTTCGAAATTGTAAACAGCTTAATCTCAACATAACCTGAAACAACGCTATGATGCTTCTTTAAACTTTAGCTTTCACATTTAAGGGTAGATGGATTTTTCGACTGGTATGGTGTAGCTAAGCTAGCACAACAAAAACCGGAATAGCTATTGCAATTCACAGGTTTAGCAATAAATAAAATTAATTGACCAGTGCTTTGTAGTTTGTTACTTAGTTTCTTTTTTAATGAAAGTTTCTTTTTTAGAGTTATTTGTGAATTTACTTTCATTTATCTGTATAAACTATGAATTTATCAATGCCAATCAAACAATGTTTGAGCTAAAATTAGCATTGAAGTTTTAACTATTTTACTTTGAGTAACTTGTGTAACTCAGAACTAGGATTTATCCTCTTTAGCTCTTTACTTCAAAATCCAGTTGCACTTAACTCCATAAACTCATCTATACTCTTTTGAGAAGGCCTTTAGAATTTAGAAATCCTTACTTGAGAACGACCTCATAGGGAAATACACCAAAAACGAAACCAAGCAAAGTTTAGATTCTTTACATAGTCTAATAGCAATAATAACTGGTTAAAAAAGCAAGAAATATGTTTGGAAGAACTAAGATTAAACGTTATCCCCCAAAGCCCTAATTGCACTTTATCACCCCCCCCCTCCCCAACTGGAAGACGTCTAGAAATAAAGGCAAATTCGAGGTTATTTCGAAAATTTTCTAATATTTAATCCTTTTTAAGTTTTAATCTGTTTATTATTGATTCATTATCTTAAAATTTGGTGTGAATGCGATTGTGCGCACTTTCAATCAATCTTTTAAAAATTTTAAAAATTAATTTCTTGATTTTCAGGGGCAGACAAACGGGGTCCAAAAAGTTTGCCACCATTCTTGCTCAAATGTTGGTTCCAGGGGGTTTCAGAAGCGTTGAACACGAATCTGAGATTAATTTTTGTACAGCTTTTCGTTAGCTCAATCTAACAACTTCATCCTACAATATCACCGGATTGCACCAATGAAGGTTAGCTCGGTGTTACGGGGGCGCTTGCATTACCGGGAACGGTTCCCCTGAGTTTATTTTCCAACGAATCTATTTCAAACTTTCAGCATAGGTAGCTGGTGCTAAATGCTAACAATATGTAGAATTTGAATAATCCAGTACTTGGCTTGCGACTTATACAAGAGGGATAAGCTGAAATCTTCAAAACGCTGTCACTCATTAACGGCTGAATTAAATTAGCTCAAATTTGGAACAAACACGTAAATGAACGTAACGCAGGGGCAATTTTTCAGTTTTTTCGATTTATGCAATTTTGAGTATTTTATGAATATTCGAAAATTTTGAAAGTCGATATCTCACAGAATATATGATTAAAACAAAAACTTAAAAAATTGCCCCTGCGTACCCGTCAAATAAACGTGCATGCAAAATTTGAGCGAGTTTGGTCGCAGCATTTATGAGAAAATCAAAATGAAAGATTTCCGCATTAATCACTTCAGTTTTCCTTTTTTATTATGCTTTTTAAAATATTATGCTTTTAATAAGTCGAATAGTGTATTTCATAAAATAATGAACAAATCTAACACAAAAGCATCATGAAAAGTCCTGTAGAATTCATATCCGAACGAATGTTATTTAAATTGCCATTCGCGATGGGAATGGTAAACGTAACTTTGCCATATATTCAACCGCCTGTAACATTTGATTGCAACCACGTACAAAAGAGATATGCCCATCGTTGTAACGGGCTTTTTATGCTCTTTCACCTAGTGCATTCGACGATGTCGTTTGCAGCTTTAATAAAATTTCTAAATTTTAAGCCATACCTGTAGCTACCCAACCACGCGGTCTCCGTTGCCCAAATTTTGTCAAACGATGCCCCGCCTTCCCCCCTCCCCCCTCCCCCCCTCCCAACCTTTTATTTTTTTTTTAAAAACCCCCACCTTCCACCTTTTTTCCCTCCTCTTTTACAATATTTCCTTTCCAAATCCCCACATCCCCCCCTCTCCACCCTCCCCTCCCACAAATAAACCCTTTTTTACCCCCCTCCAACCCTCCCCCCCAATTCCTTCACAATACAAAATAAAATAATTCATCATATAAACCAAACACGTCTAGGAATGTTATGAATACAAGTGTTCCCAAATGAACTTTATCCCCCCAAAAAGGTAGACGAGGATAATGTTCAATTAATCTCAGCCAGGTTTCAGTCATTGTACGTCATAAAATTCAAATGCAAGATACAGGTTATTTCGGTTTATTGTATGAGTATTTATTTATGTATGTATTTTTAAGAAGGGCCCAGCAACAGCGGCCATTATGTTGCTGCTCTCCGCATACCGTGGAAAAATACGGACAAGAAGCGGAGAAGCGAAGGTCAAGGACAGAAACATGACCCCCAAGCCAGTCAGACGTACGGTTATTTCAGTTGCACCCAGGTCAACAGCGGTTGTCTGGCCAACCACCAATAAGCCCCACATGTGAAGCACAACTAGGATGGCTGAAAACTACCATAGCTTGCTCTCGACAGCTTGGGGAATTAAAAAAACTGGCTACAGAAAGAGATTCGGAAGGGAATGGCGAGCACTCAGATAGGTAGAGATGAAAAGTCCGTATTGTTAAAGTTCAAAAGAAATGTATCCAACATTAAAATTTAAAATTTAGACTAAGTTCTGAGAGTTAAAATTACCATAAATGGTTTACAGTTGGTACGCCAGTATAGTTTGCTGCCTCCGCTTCCAAAGTTTCAGCAGACTGGCTCCTTCCGAAAGAACTTGCTGATTACAGTGCAGTAACAAACACAGAGGGACCCTTTTCACCCCCCACACGAAATCAGGTTGTCGTTGCATATTTACACCAAGTTTATTAAGATACAGAAATACGCACAGTGGGACCTTTTTCACCCCATACTATTGCTGTATCTAATAAAAAATCGTTCATATGAACACTAAAAATATAACGTATCCGAGGATTTATTGTATTTGTTGAATTTAATTCATAATTCGAAACAATTTTGCCTAAGTTTTATTAATTTAATTAATTACGACTGCCAAAGCGACAGGTTTGACGACAAGTTGGACCATTACTTCATCTATTAAAAACAAGTGACTTGTGAAAAATAATACGTATAATTGTTAGAATTAATCTTAAATAGTTCCCAAAACTTTTGAATCATGGGTTGCTAACTTCACGGTTGCTCTGGCAGCTGGTGCAAATCTTCCCCCGGGGGAAGTTTTTCACCGGTGCTAAATTTCCGGGGGGGAGAACAAGACAAAATTTCCGGGGGGGGATGATTTGCACCGGTGCAAAACTTCCGGGGGGAAGATTTGCACCGTGGCACCGTCAGGCTTCAACCAATAATATGGAGGGGCGCATAGGATAACGTGGGGGGGGGGTAAACGGGGGGGGCTTTTCAGCGAAAAAGAAAAAAGGGCAGACAGACATTCTCGTCCAGAGAAAGGAAAACGGTAGACCCATCAGCGATATTTAGCAAAAATAGGTAATTTTCAACAAATTTTAGCGATTTTTCAATAAATTTCTTAAAAATCGCTAAAAATTGTTATGTTTTGCTAATTTTTGTTCGAAAACGTTAAGAATTCGCAACTTTTGCCAATTTCGGGGCCGACACACTTAAAATTTTAGAATTTTTTAGGAGTAGACCCCTGAAATGAAATTTTAATATTTTTTAATGGATTTACGATGTTTATTCGTTTTTACCATGAGATTTTAACGAATTTACAACGGTTTTTCCTCGGTTTTTATGCGTATATATTTACAATATTTCTACTACGTTGTAAAATTGTGGTTAATCCGTTGTAAAGTCGTTGTAAATGAAATTGGACCAATTTACAATGGTTTTAAATTTTTACAACGAATTTATAACGCTTTTACAACGATTTTAAAACGAATTTACAACGTGGTAAATATGCAGGAAAGTTGTTAAAACTTATGCTGAAGTATTGTAAAAAGGTTGTAAACAGTTACCATGATTTTACAACAAATGTGCCATGTGGTAAAATTGTTGTAAAAACGTTGTATTGTAAATTTGTTGTAAAAATTGTAAAACGATTGTAAATTGGTCCAATTTAATTATTTAACGATTTTACAACGGATTAACCACAAATTTACAAAGTAGTAAAAATATTGTAAATACAACACATTTTATTTTGTACGTATAAAAACCGAGGAATAACAGTTGTAAGTTTGTTAAAATCTCATGGTAAAAACGGATATAAACATTGTAAATCCATTAAAAAATATCAAAATTTCATTAAAATTCCGTGGTAAAATCATGGTAAAATCGTTATACCTTGCGCAGCAATTTACAACGATTTTACCCGTAAAAGTTCTTCCTGTTTTAGACCCCCCCACACCCAGAATAGGACCTCGGATAGGCAGTCCCACGGGCATACGCAATGTTGAACAATTTTCTTTCTTGTTTACATTAATGACTTAATTACGGGTATACGGCACAGTGCCATTAAACTTTTCGTCGATGATGCAAAAATCTATATTACCGTAAACAATCAAGCCGATTTCCGTTTGTGAATTTACTTTCATTTATCTGTATAAACTATGAATTTATCAATGCCAATCAAACAATGTTTGAGCTAAAATTAGCATTGAAGTTTTAACTATTTTACTTTGAGTAACTTGTGTAACTCAGAACTAGGATTTATCCTCTTTAGCTCTTTACTTCAAAATCCAGTTGCACTTAACTCCATAAACTCATCTATACTCTTTTGAGAAGGCCTTTAGAATTTAGAAATCCTTACTTGAGAACGACCTCACAGGGAAATACACCAAAAACGAAACCAAGCAAAGTTTAGATACTTTACATAGTCTAATGGCAATAATAACTGGTTAAAAAAGCAAGAAATATGTTTGGAAGAACTAAGATTAAACGTTATCCCCCAAAGCCCTAATTGCACTTTATCACCCCCCCCCCTCCCCAACTGGAAGACGTCTAGAAATAAAGGCAAATTCGAGGTTATTTCGAAAATTTTCTAATATTTAATCCTTTTTAAGTTTTAATCTGTTTATTACTGATTCATTATCTTAAAATTTGGTGTGAATGCGATTGTGCGCACTTTCAATCAATCTTTTAAAAATTTTAAAAATTAATTTCTTGATTTTCAGGGGCAGACAAACGGGGTCCAAAAAGTTTGCCACCATTCTTGCTCAAATGTTGGTTCCAGGGGGTTTCAGAAGCGTTGAACACGAATCTGAGATTAATTTTTGTACAGCTTTTCGTTAGCTCAATCTAACAACTTCATCCTACAATATCACCGGATTGCACCAATGAAGGTTAGCTCGGTGTTACGGGGGCGCTTGCATTACCGGGAACGGTTCCTCTGAGTTTATTTTCCAACGAATCTATTTCAAACTTTCAGCATAGGTAGCTGGTGCTAAATGCTAACAATATGTAGAATTTGAATAATCCAGTACTTGGCTTGCGACTTTTACACAAGAGGGATAAGCTGAAATCTTCAAAACGCTGTCACTCATTAACGGCTGAATTAAATTAGCTCAAATTTGGCACAAACACGTAAATGAACGTAACGCAGGGGCAATTTTTTCAGTTTTTCGATTTATGCAATTTTGAGTATTTTATGAATATTCGAAAATTTTGAAAGTCGATATCTCACAGAATATATGATTAAAACAAAAACTTAAAAAATTGCCCCTGCGTACCCGTCAAATAAACGTGCATGCAAAATTTGAGCGAGTTTGGTCGCAGCATTTATGAGAAAATCAAAATGAAAGATTTCGCATTAATCACTTCAGTTTTTCGTAAATATTATGCTTTTAATAAGTCGAATAGTGTATTTCATAAAATAATGAACAAATCTAACACAAAAGCATCATGAAAAGTCCTGTAGAATTCATTTCCGAACGATTGGTTTTTAAATTGCCATTCGCGATGGGAATGGTAAACGTAACTTTGCCATATATTCAACCGCCTGTAACATTTGATTGCAACCACGTACAAAAGAGATATGCCCATCGTTGTAACGGGCTTTTTATGCTCTTTCACCTAGTGCATTCGACGATGTCGTTTGCAGCTTTAATAAAATTTCTAAATTTTAAGCCATACCTGTAGCTACCCAACCACGCGGTCTCCGTTGCCCAAATTTTGTCAAACGATGCCCCGCAAAAACTTTATCCCCCCAAAAAGGTAGACGAGGATAATGTTCAATTAATCCCAGCCAGGTTTCAGTCATTGTACGTCATAAAATTCAAATGCAAGATACAGGTTATTTCGGTTTATTGTATGAGTATTTATTTATGTATGTATTTTTGAGAAGGGCCCAGCAACAGCGGCCATTATGTTGCTGCTCTCCGCATACCGTGGAAAAATACGGACAAGAAGCGGAGAAGCGAAGGTCAAGGACAGAAACATGACCCCCAAGCCAGTCAGACGTACGGTTATTTCAGTTGCACCCAGGTCAACAGCGGTTGTCTGGCCAACCACCAATAAGCCCCACATGTCAAGCACAACTAGGATGGCTGAAAACTACCATAGCTTGCTCTCGACAGCTTGGGGAATTAAAAAAACTGGCTACAGAAAGAGATTCGGAAGGGAATGGCGAGCACTCAGATAGGTAGAGATGAAAAGTCCGTATTGTTAAAGTTCAAAAGAAATGTATCCAACATTAAAATTTAAAATTTAGACTAAGTTCTGAGAGTTAAAATTACCATAAATGGTTTACAGTTGGTACGCCAGTATAGTTTGCTGCCTCCGCTTCCAAAGTTTCAGCAGACTGGCTCCTTCCGAAAGAACTTGCTGATTACAGTGCAGTAACAAACACAGAGGGACCCTTTTCACCCCCCACACGAAATCAGGTTGTCGTTGCATATTTACACCAAGTTTATTAAGATACAGAAATACGCACAGGGGGACCTTTTTCACCCCATACTATTGCTGTATCTAATAAAAAATCGTTCATATGAACACTAAAAATATAACGTATCCGAGGATTTATTGTATTTGTTGAATTTAATTCATAATTCGAAACAATTTTGCCTAAGTTTTATTAATTTAATTAATTACGACTGCCAAAGCGACAGGTTTGACGACAAGTTGGACCATTACTTCATCTATTAAAAACAAGTGACTTGTGAAAAATAATACGTATAATTGTTAGAATTAATCTTAAATAGTTCCCAAAACTTTTGAATCATGGGTTGCTAACTTCACGGTTGCTCTGGCAGCTGGTGCAAATCTTCCCCCGGGGGAAGTTTTTCAGCGGTGCTAAATTTCCGGGGGGGAGAACAAGACAAAATTTCCGGGGGGGGGGGGGGCTGATTTGCACCGGTGCAAAACTTCCGGGGGGAAGATTTGCACCGTGGCACCGTCAGGCTTCAACCAATAATATGGAGGGGCGCATAGGATAACGTGGGGGGGTAAACGGGGGGGGGGCTTTTCAGCGAAAAGGAAAAAAGGGCAGACAGACACTCTCGTCCAGAGAAAGGAAAACGGTAGACCCATCAGCGATATTTAGCAAAAATAGGTAATTTTCAACAAATTTTAGCGATTTTTCAATAAATTTCTTAAAAATCGCTAAAAATTGTTATGTTTTGCTAATTTTTGTTCGAAAACGTTAAGAATTCGCAACTTTTGCCAATTTCGGGGCCGACACACTTAAAAATTAAAATTTTAGAATTTTTTAGGAGTAGACCCCTGAAATGAAATTTTAATATTTTTTAATGGATTTACGATGTTTATTCGTTTTTACCATGAGATTTTAACGAATTTACAACGGTTTTTCCTCGGTTTTTATGCGTATATATTTACAATATTTTTACTACGTTGTAAAATTGTAGTTAATCCGTTGTAAAGTCGTTGTAAATGAAATTGGACCAATTTACAATGGTTTTAAATTTTTACAACGAATTTATAACGCTTTTACAACGATTTTAAAACGAATTTACAACGTGGTAAATATGCAGGAAAGTTGTTAAAACTTATGCTGAAGTATTGTAAAAAGGTTGTAAACAGTTACCATGATTTTACAACAAATGTGCCATGTGGTAAAATTGTTGTAAAAACGTTGTATTGTAAATTTGTTGTAAAAATTGTAAAACGATTGTAAATTGGTCCAATTTAATTATTTAACGATTTTACAACGGATTAACCACAATTTTACAAAGTAGTAAAAATATTGTAAATACAATACATTTTATATTGTACGTATAAAAACCGAGGAATAACAGTTGTAAGTTTGTTAAAATCTCATGGTAAAAACGGATATAAACATTGTAAATCCATTAAAAAATATTAAAATTTCATTAAAATTCCGTGGTAAAATCATGGTAAAATCGTTGTACCTTGCGCAGCAATTTACAACGATTTTACCCGTAAAAGTTCTTCCTGTTTTAGACCCCCCCACACCCAGAATAGGACCTCGGATAGGCAGTCCCACGGGCATACGCAATGTTGAACAATTTTCTTTCTTGTTTACATTAATGACTTAATTACGGGTATACGGCACAGTGCCATTAAACTTTTCGTCGATGATGCAAAAATCTATATTACTGTAAACAATCAAGCTGATGTCCGTAAGTTTCAAGAGGACCTGGATTACATAGTAGCTTGAGGAGGTAATGCCCAATTACAGTTTTCTGTACCGAAATGTATGTTATTCATTTTGGGTGCGCCGCCAACAGCTATTGATGTAAGCATGGGTGTGTCTAGTCTTGTAGAAGTTTCTCTGATCAAAGGTCTTGGTGTTTTGCTCACTTCCGACCCATAGGTGTACCACCTGTTTGGGTTGGGGGGGGGAGTAAAAAGTCCAAATCTGGCTTGGGGGGTCTAAAAAATCGAAAATTTTTGAAAAAAACTGTACCCAAACTGTACCCAATTTTTTTTCAGCTAAAAATGGCCCTTTTTTGACATAATATCTACTATTTTCGACGTAAATGTACTCAAAAACTTCTCGTATTGAGTTTTACAACCTATTTTTTAGCGTTTTAAACTATTTACTGCCAATTTTTTCAAAAAATTTTTGAAAAATTGCAAAAAATTTTGCCAAAATTTGGCATTTTTTCTCTTGTTTGGACCCTATTTTAGGGGGGGGGGGTCTGAGCTCGGCTTGTGAGGGGGAGTAGTCGAGGCCGGGAATGGGGGGTGGAGTGTCTGACCTTCTCGTGGGGGGGGTCTCACAGGGGGCAAACTGTAGCCTGGTTCACCTATGTTCCGACCTAAAGTTTAATGTTCATTGTGATAAGGTTATTGGTAAAGCTAGGACCATAGGTGTGGCTGGCGAAAAAAGTGGGGGTGGGGGTTCGGAAAAAAGTAGGGAGGGGGGTTTGGCGAAAAAAGCCATTTGGGGGGAGGGGTCCCCCCCCCCAACACACCTATGGCTAGGACAGTCATTGGAGCTATTTTCAGAAATTTTAAGTGTCGTGATACAAAGTTCCTGCTCCAGATGTATAAAACCTTTGTTAGGCCTCATCTGGAGTATGCTAGCCCTGTTTGGAGTCTAAAACGGTCACTTTGATTGACAAAATTGAATCAGTACAAAGACTATTCACTACAACAATTCCTGAAGTTAGTAATCTTGCTTATTTGGAACGTTTGGCGTTTCTTGATTTATATACAACCTCTAGAACATAGAAGACTTGTTTTTGATTTGAGATTAACCAATGAAATTGTTCACCAATTATATAATTGATTTATCATTTGATGACTTCTTCACTTATGCGCTTGACGCGGGTACTAGAAACTTAAATGGTCTCAGATCCCCTTCTGTCGAAGTCAAAAATTTTCAAATTTCTTTTCAAATCATGTATATAGTTCCTGTTTGGAATGAACTCCCAGAAAATATACAGACATCTCCTTCTAATTCTAAATTTGTTGAATTACTAAAAGATATCGATCTGGCTTAATTTTAGGTGCACTGAAGGGACAATTTGTTCTTATGCACCTAGTAGTTTTGACTTAGACTGACTGGCACTGTTCTACCTTGTAATTGTGTGGAGTATATCCTATTGAAGCAGGGTTTTTTTGGTCGCCGCACTTTAGGCCAAATGGCCTCAACGACTCAAATTTTTTAGGCCATCAGCCAAAAAATTTAGGCCATCCAAATTTGGTTAATTTTTAGGTTGTGCGTTATCGTACGCATTGTTAAAATTACAGTTATCATGTATTCACGCGTTATATATTCAAAAATTGCTGTTTAACAACAAAAATCGCCATCGTCACTGTATAAAATGTATATATACGTATATAGCCAGCCAGAAACAAATTCCGAGGGGGCAAGCTAAAAATGCTTTGAAACATCTATAGCAAGGTTAACAAAAAATCACCCTGAAAATTCGCAAAAAAACCATCCACCTACAGGATTAGTAACAAAGTAGCAAGCCGCAGTTGGAAAATGTTTGCCGTGGTAATAGCCAGAGGTCCCAACCTTAACATATATATATAACAACAAAAATCGCCATCACAAAAATCGCCATCGTCACTGTATAAAATGTATATATATATAGCCAGCCAGAAACAAATTCCGAGGGGCAAGCTAAAAATGCTTTGAAACATCTATAGCAAGGTTAACAAAAAATCACCCTGAAAATTCGCAAAAAAACCATCCACCTACAGGATTAGTAACAAAGTAGCAAGCCGCAGTTGGAAAATTTTTGCCGTGGTAATAGCCAGAGGTCCCAACCTTAACATATATATATATATATATAAGTTTGACCGCCGAGGCCCAACTCCTTCGACCAGGGTGCCCAAAATAGTCGACCCTCGGACAACTCCGGACCAGAACCTCGGACAAGAAAAACTTAGGCATTTAAAAAAAGTTTTGCAAAATTTTCCCGAAAAAACCTAATTTTTGGACAATTTTTTACACCAATTTTGACTAGTTGGTGAGGAGCTCCAAACATTTTTGGAGGTGGTTTGGAAAAATGGCTGGAGGGTTACCTCCCTCCTCTCAACTTCCCCTCAATTGCACCTATGGGTTCTACCCTTTTCTGTTATTCTCGGAAGGAGTCTTTCCTTTTTTACCGGCTTGAGGGCCTCTGAACCCCTATTTTTTCCTGCGTTGTGCTATTGATGAGCCCCTTTATATTTATGCTCTTACTGTCGATTTGTGAAGTAGTCTAGAATAAAACTCTTACACGACGTTATATATATATATATACATATACATATATATATATATATATATATATTGCTTTAGAATATCATAGTCCCGTACAGCTGATAGACTCACCATCACCCATCGGCCTTTGATTTCTGCGGATCTGCGTATATACTTGATGGTAATGAGTAACGCATCGGCCAGTGGTGACACCACGAAGTCGGCTACTACTGGGATTCCACGGTCTGAATTTATTGTAAGCACAGATCCTGCGCAGTGTGTGTAGAGGGAGGGGTTTTCTGGTGCGTCCAGCTCATTTCCGGTATCCGTTTTGCCGTCCGACGTACCTTTTTGCTGGGCTGGTTCTAGTTTGCCGTTTGAATGGTCAGTCGGGTGGGGGGTCAAGTGGTCGAAAATAAAATTTTTCGAAAGTGGTCATCAAATTTGGTATCAAATGAAAGCCCTAAGTGAGCTGAGCAACTTTTGTCATAAAACTGCGTACCCAAAGCGGCTTTTTAGAGCTGTGGTGGCGTGGGTATGGGGTCTTTGGCGGTTTTTGGTCAATATAT
This sequence comes from Trissonchulus latispiculum, assembly GCA_030248195.1. Lineage (NCBI taxonomy): Eukaryota > Metazoa > Nematoda > Enoplea > Enoplida > Ironidae > Trissonchulus > Trissonchulus latispiculum. Next base: position 10,282 of record JASAND010006166.1, on the reverse strand, counting down.
AATATATATATATATATATATACTGGGCTTATTCTAGGGATTTTTTCTTGGGGGGGGGGCTTCTTGGGGGGGGCCCCCCCCCCCGAGGGGCAGGAAGAATTTTTGGGGGGGGGGGCGAAAATTTTTCGAAAAATATGCTAAAAATAGCGCTGTTTTTCTGGCATATACTATAAAAGTTGATTTTTATAGCAAAAATAAGCAGATTTAGTGTTGAAAAGGGCAAAAACTGAGTAAAAATGTCCGGCGAAGCCGGAAAATTTTTGAAAATTTGGCCTTCTGAGCGATTTTTTCAGGGCAAAATTTGGTACCAAAAGGGGCACCCACTTTTTTGGGGGGGGCGATTTTGGGGGGGGAACGATTTTTGGGGGGGGAAGGGTGTTTATGGGGGGGGTGCCCGCCCCCCAGTAGAATAAGCCCAGATATATATAAAATTTTTCAACAGTGGTCAAGTTAGGTATCACATTAAAGCTCTACCGTATTATACCAAACAGTGACCCATGGGCGTTTTTTCGGAATCGGCAATTTAAGATTTGGTTTTTGTATTCCAAAAAAGCGCCCACCCTCCGAAAAACCGCCCATGGGCTATTTTTTGGAAACGGTCTTATGGTTACTGCTTTGTGAATTTTCAATAAATTGGATGAAGTTCTGCGGACCTCAAGCTGCTCAGGAAGAGTCAGTTGCTTATGTCTATCCAAAGAACATTCATATACGATTGTTTCTAAGCCTTGAAACAACTTAATCAGCCAGAAGTTTATTCGATAACTAGTTTTCAAAGGTATGAAAGTGGTCATTGAGAAATCCAAAAAAGGTCCACCCCAGCAAAAACGCCCATGGGCGTTAGTTTTATTGGGTGGGCCACTGTTGGCAGAATTCGGTAAGTGAGCTGAGCAACTTTTATCATAGAACTGCGTACCCAAAGTGGCTGTAGAGTGCTGTGGTGGGGTGGGGACTTCGGCGATTTTAGGTCAAAATTATATATAGAATTTTTCAAAAGTGGTCAACTTTTGTCATGGAGCCACCCACCCAAACTTGCTGTGCCATATAACGTCACGTGCCTATGAGACTTTTGTCTTTACTTCTTCAACCGGAATTTAAAGAATGTACACAGCCAACACACATATTACCCTCTTTTTTGCGGAGCGTTTTTGTTATATACTTGTATGTACAAGGCAAGCACAAATATACAAGCACGGCATATATGCACAAATAGAGAATCTAACTACATAGCTGGCAGGCTTATTTTTAGGCCAAAATTTATGGGGGGCTCAAAGTTGCCCCCCCATCCATGGGGGGGCTCACCAAAAGTGGGGGGGCATATTTTTGGAAAAAATATTGCATATTTTTACGTTTTTTTGTGTAAAAATTGCCAAAAATCGCTAAACAATGACTAATTTTCGGTGTTTTTTTACGCTAAAATAGCGAAAGTTGTGTTAAATTTCCGGCGAAGCCGGAAAAATTTTTGAAAAATTTACCGTTAAAATGGTGAAATTTTTTGGGTTATGGGGGAGGTCAAAATTTATGGGGGGGGAACCTCGAATGGGGGGGGGGGTTGCCGAGTGGAGGGGGGACCCCGCCCCCCCGCCAGTAAAAATAAGCTGGGCAGCCCAGAAATACAATAAAAAATGCATAAACTAACGCCGATGGCGCGAAATTTTTTGAAAAATTACTATTTTTACTTAAAAATCAATAAAATTGTACTGAGTTTTGGTCGAAAAATTTAGGCCAAATGGTCTCAACGGCCGAAATTCTGTAAGCCATCGACTCCTAAATTTAGGCCATGGCCTCTAAGCTATGGCCTAAAAAACCTTGGAGAGCTCATAATTTAGGGATAGAAGTTTGCTGCATCATCGCGCCAGGTTTCATTTGTTTTCAAAGCAAATTTTTCCAAAATCCAAGGAACTTAATGAAATTGCAATTTTCCATGGAGGATCAGTGACCCACATCCCCCTTAGACCCAGTCGGTCGCTTCCTTTTGGGTCACTTGATCTGGCTGCAGCATCCGCTAAGTATATATTAAATCTGCCAAGACTGACCCCCATATTGCCTCCGGGCAGAGTGGCCGAGATCAGACAGACAGACAGACAAATTGCAATTTAATGCTAAAAATACATTTGCAAGTGTTTTGGTACCCATACTTGTAACTGTCTGATGCCGTTCATGCGGCTATATTCGGTCATTTCATGGGTTTAAGTGTCTTGACACAAAATGTATATACCTGACACTGACTTGTCAGGTAAGCAGCTTTCTTGAAAACAAAGGGCACCGTTTTATTTAGCATGGCCGAAAATATAGAAACCAACTTAAGTTAGTGCTCAGCTGAATAAACGGGGGTCATTTTTAGTATATATTTACTGTATTTTTTACATACCCATGTTTCTTTTTCCCCTTTTGAAATAGTGATGTGGTTTTTTCTCCGGCAGCCCGAATGATTCAGAAACGCTATATGCCACACTGGATAGCCGGCATGCCAAACTGTAATTTGCGCCATACGGTTTTCTAGAGCTTATACGAAAAAAGAGGAACCTTATTTCCCCAGGCTTTCTTTTTTATCCTCTTCGAGTATATCTATTTGTTTTAGGAAAACGTAGACGAATTTATGACACGCCCTGGAAATGAAAGTGCTGATGTAGTTGTGAAGCGATTAGATGAAATGATTAGCAAATATCGGTTTTTGGAGGCCAACCTTTTTCAAAGAAAAGCCAGGTATGTTTTAGGGATTTTTCCGGTCCCCGGATTCCCCACCCCTGTAACGGGTGAGCCGTGAATTGAACCACAGAGCTCAACGCCACTAGGACAACGAACGCTGACCTGGGACTGCGGGTGGAGATCTTTAGTCCAGGCGGCTCACAAACCCACCGACTTGCCTCGCCAAGGAAAAAGGACAATTTTTGGGGGACGCCAACGGCGCGCCAAATAGAAATTTGGGGAGCACACACACAAAAGTTTAAGCTCAATTATAAATGAACTCCGGGCTACTCCCAGAGCACTACCTAGCTATTTATATACGAGATCAAAAATCTAGTTAATTATAGTAAATAAGAATTAATAAAATAAACAAATGACAACTGGGCGATTTAATAGGCAGAACACAGGAAGCACAACAAGAAATTTCCGTCTGGGCTACCCAGAGGGGGCAACAGAATTATCGGGCTACCTGACAGAACAATAGTAACAAGATACAGAGGCGGATAACAATAAAAAGGGGGAAACCAGCAATAGAAGGGGAGGAGAAATGAAATTAAACAAATGGGGAGAGGGGAGATAGCTAGTAAAGACAGACCCAGGGGGACGGGGGCAGCCCCCGCAAACGAGGAAGGGAAAGGGTATAGTGAGATAGGGATTAAATAAAAATTAAAAGGAGAACAATGAAAAGTTTGAAAGGGAATTAAAAGGGGTGAGTTCAAAGAAATTTTGAAGAAAAACAAAGAAAACTTACAGATAGACGGATGAGCTCAAAAAGGGAGGGCCCCAAAATTTGATGACCGACCGCGGGTGACAAGAGTAAACTCCCAACTGACTGGCATTTTTTTAGTGTTTTGAAAGTGGGGGGGGGCGAGTCCAAGGTATAAAATACCAAAATTTTTAGCGAAAAATTAGCATTTTTAGGTAAAAACACAAAAAATCGCTGTTTTTAAGCTTGAAATTAACTTATAAGTCCATAAATTAGCTAAAAATTGAGAAAATTTTTGAAAATTTGACCTCAATAACCTAATTTTTCGACACTTCTGGGCGACCCCCAAAAAAGTGGGGGGGGCTTGCCGAAAAGTGGGGGGGGGGCTGCCAAAAGTGGGGGCCCCCCCACTAAAAAAATGCTAGACTGACTAACTAGTGGCTTGATCACAAAAGGAGAGAATTATGCGTTGATAACGGGAGGGTCTGTCTTTGCTGCCAAAATAATTGCAATGTTAAATTTACGCTCGCAAATAGGAAAATTAAAGGTTTTCGTTGATTTTTTAAAATAAAAGCATAAAGTTAGCACTGCAAATTATTTAAGGGTAGTTTTACATACAAAACAATACAAAATCATCGGGCTTCCCAACAATTATAATAACATAGGGAATTTGGGGATTTTTAGGACGTTTTAAGGAAAAACTACGAAAGTCAAAGATTGGAAGGGACTTGGAAAGGGGTTGATAGCGGGGACGCTATTACCCACATTACATTCCCATTGTTTTCGCATAGAAAAAGCCCAGGTGACAACTGGTCAGCATGGCTCTCGTGGTTCGTCGCCCAGGGTCAAAGATGGGAAAATTCACGGTAAATAGCGTTTGCTAGCGCTTTGGTTGAGGCATATATATATATATAGTAAGTAAATCGATGCACTCGTTTCAATGGGCGTTGCTTTATTGACAATCTAATGAAATTCGATAGACGTTCAATAAATTGAACTCGTACAGACGTGCTTGTTGCTAAGACGTGAACGCTGTAATATATATCGTGATATGGTTGGTTATCCCCATGTTTGCAACTTTCCCGGATTGCTGCAGTCCAACCAGTTAGATGGGCGTAATGCATTTCTAGTATTTATATATCCTTTCATTTCAGACTAAAGCGACAGATTCCTGATCTCAAACATTCGTTGGAATTGGTGGAAACTTTAATTCAGAAAAAGGTTATTGAATATTTCGTCATAAAATGTATTTGTTAAAGCAATGAATTGAATATTTTTATTTTTCTCACAACTTAACCTCGGGGTTTGCCGCGGGCTTGATTTTGTCGGCCTTACCGGCGCGGTCGGATTTTTTTTAATTTTCGATCACGCCTTTGATACGTTCGTTCAAAGTGTGGTACTTTCTTTTCTTTTGACGAAGCTGCTTTCCCATTGGAAGCTGTTGCATCTGTCTTTCATTGTACGCTTGCAATGACTTCAAATTCGCTTAGTTCATTCATTCTTGTAGTATATAGGTTTGCTGGAATCCCAGCTCTTTTCGGTAGACTGCTTGGCTCAGCTGAAAAAAACAAATTTATAAAAATAAATATTTGTAATTTTAGTATATGTCTAGTGGTGAGTGAGAAGTATAATGTTATGGGAACAGATCTTGAAATTTGTATAATTTTTCTAATTTTTAACTGAAAGTATACATAATGATGAGTATACATAAATTTGTGTATACATAAAAATGAGTATACATAAATTTCGGTATACATAATGGAGGGTATACATCATACATGGGCAAGGTCTCGCTCCACAGGGTGTACCAGAGATTATGTTGCGCGGTCCCCTTCGTTCAACTGGGTGGGGGGGGTTGTCAACTTCATCCAATAACAACGATCGCGACACTTTCAATTTTTTTGAAAATACACAGTCCTTTTTTGGAGTTTTCACTCTTTTACCTGCGTATTTTGTAGCTAAGCTCTTTTGTAGCATCCACGTTGTTGTAGAAATTGAATTTACGCTTTAATCAGAGCTACTTCTTAAATAAAAATATTGCTAACTGATTTCATGAGCAGCGCTCGCGTTGCGCGGTCCCCCTGATTTTGCTTGCGCACTGCGTGGTCTCCCCAGAAATTAGGGTGTACCTGGTACACCCTCAGTACACCCCTTGCGCACGTATGGTATACATACCGGCGTATACATAATGACTGGTATACATAATGAAAAGTATACATAATGATCGGACACCGACAGAACCCACCTGAAGCTATTTCATTTTGCTATATATAGGATTGTGCTATTTCAAATTCCTGTAAAAATTCACTTACTGAAACGACATCTTTCTGTTTTGTCATATTTAAAAAACAATTTCTACAAACTTGTTATATTATTATATAAGTGTAAAATGTTCGGTCTTTAGCTAAAATGGAGTGGGTCCGGGGGCGGCAGCCCCCAACTAAAAGCCAGACCTTTTTAGAATATGGCATAATTGAAACCTATTTTTCAGAGCACATTTTGCACAAATTTTAGAAAATTTAAACGTGTAATTTAATATGTGAAATAGATTTTTCTGAGTAAATTAACAAAATTCGAGCGAACCCAACGAAAACTTTATAAAATTTTTCCCGACATGGTAAATTTTCCGGGGGGGTGAAATCAGTTTCGGGGGGAATACGGGCTACGGCTCTTCCCTGCCTACGCCCCTGTGGGAAAGGGCTTGAAATGATCTTGAAAGTGCATATCTCTTCCGTACGTTTGTTTCTATCAGAAGTTGCTGGCATTTCTCATAAATGCTATAACCAAACTTGCTCAAATTTTGCTGTCTTATTTTTGGAGGTGTGTGCAGTGCCACTTTTCGATTATTTGTTTAAAAAACGTATACGTATATTCAGTGGCATATTGATTTCCAAATATTTTGAACATTTTGTATAAATCGAAAAACTTAAAAAGGCTCCTGGTTTACGTTTATTTTTACATTTGCGCAAAATTTGAGCTATAATCTATTCAGCTGTTAACGAACAGTTTTGAAAACTAATCTTATCTTATTAATCATATTAAATCTTATCTTTAATGAATTATGTGCAAGTATCAAGCAAAGCACTGGATTCTTCAAACAAGAATATTTCAGTCTAGCACCAGCTACCATTTCTGAGCGATTCATAATAAGTTTAGTAACGAATTCACAAGGGTCGCAATGCAAGCGTCCCCTTAAGGTGGTGGTTTTCTTTTGTGTAAATTTGACCCTGTAGGATTCAATTGTTTATGAAAGTAGGTGAAACTTTCTAGATATTGGAGCTCTTTAACATTCTGGGACCAGCCCCACATACATAGGTGAAAAGATACAATGTTTTCGGTTTTTGTCATTATCAGAGGGGTCGCGGTAGCGACCCCTATAATATGAGTGAAAATGGTCGAATGACCGTGTAAAACAAGGCTGCGTAGAAGCTGCGCAGATTCCTGCGCAGATTATGTGCGCAAAAAATTGTACGTGTCGAGTTTGGTATGTTCCTGAAGTTTCATCCCCGTACCACTTTCCGTTAAAAAGTTATGCCAAAAATCGCTTACGAGAGTGATGTTTTTTTCCGGTTCTCCGCTTTGACGTTTGGTAAGGGGGTTTTGTAGCTTTAATAACAACAGATAGAAAAATTTTTGCCTATGACAACCATATATATTCTTGGAGTACGCAACAAAAATAAGCCGATAGGCTAGTTTTTATGCCTCCCAGAGCCGGAAAAAATTTTTGGTGGGGGCCAAAGTCGGCCAAAACGCTAAAATGGCCAAAAAGTATGCTTCAATGTCACCTTAATAAGTCAGACTGCGCTATATATGGGGCAATACTGCCTATATGGCTGAATAGGACACATATCAGGGTCGTTCAATTGCTATATGATTTTCCTGCCGGGGGCGTAATTTTTGGGTACTGGCCTGCCAAAGTTGGTGAATTTTGGGTCCAACTTTGAACTTAGATTTTTAGCTTATTTTGCGACCTGGAAGGCTCAAATCTTGCGTGCTAAGGTTTTTGCGGACGGAGAATCGATTCCCGCTATCAATTTTGCTGCCCGACTGACCCAAGTTGCTGGGCTGGTTCCACTTTGCCGTCTGGAGGGTCATGTCGGCAACCGTTTCCTGGAGGTCCATACTAGGCTCTACTTGGCCTATCAAAACTTTCTTTATAGGGGTTTTCTGGTGCGCCCAGCTCATTTCCGGTGTCCGTTTTGCCGTCCGACTCATCCATCTTGCCGGGCTGGTTCCACTTTGCCGTCTGGAGGGTCATGTCGGCAACCGTTTCCTGGAGGTCCATACTAGGCTCTACTTGGCCTATCAAAACTTGCTCTATACGAGTTTTCTGGTGCGCCCAGCTCATTACCGGTGTCCGTTTTGCTGTACAACGCACTCATTTTGCTGGGCTGGCTCCACTTGACCGTCTGAGGGGTCAGGTCGGTAAGGGGTCAGGTGCCGTTGGCTTATTTTTACTGGGGGGCCCCCACTCGGCAACCTCCCCCCCCCCCATTCGAGGTCCCCCCCCCCATAAAAGCCCCCCCCATAAATTTTTGCCTCCCCCCATAAGCCAAAAAATTGCCAGATTTCACCATTTTTACCCTAAATTTTCAAAAATTTTTCCGGCTTCGCCGGAATTTTAACGAAATTTTCGCTTTTTTAGCGTAAAAAACACCTAAAATTAGTCATTTTTTAGCGATTTTTGGCAATTTTTACACAAAAAACGTAAAAATTTGCAAAAGTTTTTTCCAAAAATATGCCCCTCCACTTTTGGTGAGCATCGATTGGGGGGGGCCCACCCCCCCCTAAATTTTGGCCTAAAAATAGGTCCAAAATAAAATTTTTGAAATGTGGTCAAATTTGGTACCAAATGAAAGCCCTAAGTGAGCTGAGCAACTTGTCATAGAATTGTATGCTCAAAGGGGCTGTAGAGTGCTGTGGTGGGGTGGAGTGGGGACTTAGACGATTTTCGGTCAAAAATGAAATTTTTCAAAAGTGGTCAAATTTGGTACCAAATGAAAGCCCTAAGTGAGCTGAGCAACTTTTGTCATAGAATTGCATGCTCAAAGTGGCTGTAGAGTGCTGTGGTGGGGTGGGGTGGGTTCTTAGGCGATTTTCGGTCAAAAATGAAATTTTTCAAGTGGTAAAATTTGGTATATACCAAATGAAAGCCCTAAGTGAGCTGAGCAACTTTTGTCATAGAATTGTTTGCTCAAAGTGGCTGTTGAGTGCTGTGGTGGGATGGGGTGGGGACGTAAGCGATTTTGGGTCAAATATGAAATTTTCCAAAAGTGGTCAAAATAGTATCTGCTTGCGCATAGTGTTCGGAAATATATATATGATGTTGGTTCTTTTTTGCGCATATAGTCAATCGGGAAAAAAAGCCACGTCAAAATTTCGGGAAAAAAAGCCACGACCGCTGTGGCCTAACGGATGAAGCTATTGCAGTAATATTTGGCGTGTAGAATGGCGACCTCAATATAAGCCCACACGCCGATTTTTAGCTTTCTATCTCTCCTCTATAGTCAACAACGGGGTCGACATTTTTTGGAAAATTTTGTTCCTGAAAAGGCGGGAAAACGGTAATGTTTCAAAAATTCATAACTTTAGTGTCAATAGCGCTATCTGAATAATTTCTATTACAATCAAGAGAGAACATGTCTGGCTTTGTCCTCATACTATTGCAAACAGTTCAAGGTGTCACGTTGTCTCTGGGCAGGTGTGGCTTTTTTTCCCGATGATTTTGACCCATCGGGGAAAAAAAGCCAGTCGATTGCGAGACCCATAGTGAGCAGTTTTTCTGGATTTCTGGCATGATAACTATGTTGAAAATGATCAGCAATTCAAGTTTCACAAAGCAATACCGTTTGTAGGTGGACAGTCCCTGAAATGAGCAACTTTTGGACTAATATGTCACGTCAGTCGTTTTGACCGCTACACTCCACATTTCATCCTGAAACTGGCACATTTGGCCAAAAAGAGCATTACGAATTCATTGGAAAACACTATTTTGTGGTTAGCCTTCATTTTAGCAAGTTTTTAAAAAATTTACGTTAAAAAATGTTTACGTTATATTTGATGAAACCTAGCCAGTTTATGCTGCAAACTAAAAAGTTCTATTTAATGCTTTACGAAGGCAATTTGCCTCGGTAAACAACAAATCTAGGGTAAATAAGCGACGCTGAACACGTTGGAACACTCAGAATTGGTCTACGCCTTCAGGATATGCTTCGACCAAAGTGGCTTTTTTTCCCGATGAGTGGCTTTTTTTCCCGATTTTGGCTTTTTTCCCCAGGAAATAAATCACATAGTGGTCTCTATTGCTACAGTCCAGAGAAGTCATTAATACATGAAAATAATCCGTAGGGGTTGCCATTCTTCAAACTACAAGAATTTTCCCATTATTCCAAAAAATGAGTTCTACACGTCCAAAAGTTTAAAAAAATGGCGTTTTTTCCCGATTGACTATACATATGTAAAAGACTGGAAAACAAGAACCAAAAATGCTCCTTCGTCGCATGTAAAATACATATGAGTACTCTCAGGCAGGTTGTACAAACACAGAAACTAGCCTGTAAAATGCATATGAGTGGCGTTGAGGTTGTAAATTAAGGATAACAAGTTGCAACGCTTAACATATGAGCCTGTCCTACAACGAGGCTCATATTGGCGTCACAGTGCAGCCTTCTTAAAGATCATCTGGTCATCATATTAAAGAAAAAACGAATGAATAGACATAACATGTTAACATTGTGGCTTGAAAGAAATGGACAGAACGAAGTGAACTGCGACACCTCAAGTTTAACTGTACATGCAAGCTGATGTTTCCCGAAACACCATGGCACCTACTATTTCCGGATGCACTATAGTACACCTGCTGTATTCTCGGAACAGAATGACACACTACTC
>JASAND010006164.1:0-39421 GCA_030248195.1 Trissonchulus latispiculum | reverse complement strand
TCGCCGAGGGGGGGGGGGGGAAATTCCCCCCCCCCCCCATTCCCTCCAGGTATTCTGCCATTGTCTGGTGTTCCTGTAGTGAATCGTGTTGATGCATCGACATTCAGTTTTACGGTTGTTGATGTGTATAATGTACTAAAGGCTAGACCGAACAAGTTCAGTTGTGGTCCAGACGGCATCCCACCTGTATTTCATAAACGACTAGTTGCTCAGCTCGCCTATCCGTTTGCATCTTTCAACAGTCTGTTAACCAATAAAAACTTCCGAAAATTTGGAAAACCGCAAATATTTGTCCAGTATATAAGCGAAAAGGAATACTAGTGATCCTTCATCTTATCGTCCTGTTAGCCTCCACAGTGGATGCTTGTAAATGTCTTGAACAAATAATAAAAAATTTCTTAACTATCACTCTAGAAAGGAATAATAGCTTTTCAAGGAACCAACATGGATTTATGAAACGAAAGTCAACCCTTTCACAGCAGTTGGAATGTTGTGCATTATATGGATGCTATTGAAGATGGAAAGTGTACACATGCGGTTTTTAACTTGTCTAGAGCATTTGATACTGTGTCCCATTCTAAATTATCGAAAAAACTGGAAACGTTTGGTATTACTGGTGAAATCGGAAAGTGGATAAATGATTTTTGAAACGGAAGAACACAACGGGTTTTAGTAAATGGTGTATATTCTGAGGAATTTTTAGTGAAAGTGTACCCTAGGATCAGTACTTGGTCCACTATTGTTTCTGTTGTACATAAACGACGTCGATAAAGTTGTAAAATTCTCTAAAATTAAACTATTTGCAGACGATATTAAGCTGTATAAGACAGTTAAAAATTGGTACGATCCTTGGCTTTTACAATTTGATCTTGAAAGCTTAAGTAAGTGGTTTGATATGTGGCAGCTAACTCTTAGTGTTCCTAAATGTCTCGAGTTTCGTATTGGTAAATGTGCCTGTTCGTTGACGTGCTCTATTAATGATGCAGTGTTAGCTCAAGTTACTAGTGTTAGTGACTTAGGTGTGGGGTATAGTAGTAATTTGGAATTTTCTGATTACTGTAATAAGTTGAAAAAGAAGTCCTTACAGAGATTGAATTTGTTTAAGCGTAGTTTCGTTAACAAAGATAGGGATTTTTCGACGCCAAAGGGGAGCTGAGACGAGGACATGCTGTGCATGTCAAGGCAAATCACTTTGAAATTTCGGCATATATACACATATATGTACGTGATATGAAGTTCTTAAAAATGCGTCAGCATCTTTATTATTAATTTTATCTTTCGGATATATGAACGATGAATTCCAGTATATACATAAAATGGCTTTTTGACTTATATGTGTGCGTATATATATATATATACACATATATAATATATATATTTATATGATTCTGTATGTGAAAACCCCGTGTTATATATCTTATACACAAACTTTTCTTATATAATTTTTCTTCGTAACAGTTTTTCTTTTCTTTTTTTACATTTTTTAAAAAAGGTTAATAGGTGAAATTCTCCTTTAGCAAATTTAATTTCTACTCTAAACTTACCTTTTGTTCTTATGAGTTGTCTCAGTAGGTATCTGTGCTTCCATTGGGGCCGCCAGCTAGTTGTATACGCATATATACCATTTAATTTTATATGATGAATGTTATTATGTTGAGTTTATAACTAGGGACATTAGAATGGAAGCACGGATGCTAGAGGTGGGCCCCTCAACGCCATGCAGAAGGATATAAACATTTTTTATATCAATGAAGGCGTGTGAGGGGGGCGGTTTCACCCTGCCATTCATTCATTCATTCATTCATTACCTACTACTACTACCTACGCACTACCTAATTGGACAAAACTTCGTATATACATAATTTCGACCCGCTGAATCCAAAAATTCAATCAGCGAAACTGTACGACCTGCCCATCTTGCTGTACAGTTTTTGTGACCTAGACATCCGGTTACCGGACATAGACCGGATGTGACCGGATTTTCGGAGATGTCTTGGGCCAAGGAACAATATGCTGGAGTATGACTTAATTAGCATTCTCTTTCCGAATCTGAAGCGTTTTTATCGATTTGGCATCCGGTAACCGGATATAGACCGGATACGATGGTTTTAACAGATTCTCCTCTTCCTGAGGTCTCTAAAAATATATACTTTATATAGGCTAACTTTAAAGGTTAACTCAGGACAAGCGCTCACAGTTCGGTTCCAAGAATTTTTGGTCAGACTTTAGTATTAAGTGGAGTCCCGCAAGGCACGCTGTTGGGATCAGTATTGTTTCTGATATATGTAAATGACATGTTCGATGTTGTATATACATGACTGTGAGATGAATATGTTTGCTGATGATGCGAAATTGTATGATTATTGTAGCAAAAACTAGTTCAGTAATAATCTTTAGTCGGATTTGGAAAGGATTTTTAATTGGTCTTTGACATGGCAGTTGAATCTGTCACTTCAAAAATGTGAAATTTCTGTGTTTGGAGATTCAGTTCCGAATGTAGGCTACAGACTTGGAAATGTAACATTAAAAACGTCAGTGATGTCAAAGATCCAGGGGTATTTTTATCGTCTAATATGAAGCCGTCTGGGCACTGTAGAAGCGTGGCTAAACGAGCTAACCAGGTTTCTTGTCACATTTTAGGGCTTTTAAAACTAGGAATACAGATTTTCTTATGAAATTGTTATGCGTTTTTCTACGTTTTGCCAGTTCTAGAATATGCGTCACCAATCTGGTCACCCTATTTTCAGGTGGACAAGATAACAAGAACCAAAAATGCTCCTTCGTCGCATGTAAAATACATATGAGTACTCTCAGGCAGGTTGTACAAACACGGAAACTAGCCTGTAAAATGCATATGAGTGGCGTTGAGGTTGTAAATTAAGGAAAACAAGTTGCAACGGCTTAACATATGAGCCTGTCCTACAACGAGGCTCATATTGGCGTATGTTCTAACTCATAATATAATTTGTCGATATTTGACCTCCATATAAATAGCACGTAAAGCTTTCTTTACAAAATTGTCCTTTACACATCTTGTAGCTAAGACATTATATATACTGTGCATACGCATTATACGGCATGCCACCCTGCGCTCTGACTCAAAGCCAAGTGGGGAAAGCATTACGTATGTGAGAGTAGAGTCTCATAGTGTTCCGAGAATACAGTAGGTGTACTATAGTGCATCCGGAAATAGTAGGTGCCATGGTGTTTCGGCAAACATCCGCTTGCATGTACAGTTCAACTTGAGGTGTCGCAGTTCACTTCGTTCTGTCCATTTCTTTCAAGCCACAATGTTAACATGTTATGTCTATTCATTCGTTTTTTCTTTAATATGATGACCTGATGATCTTTAAGAAGGCTGCATTGTGACGCCAATATGAGCCTCGTTGTAGGACAGGCTCAAATGTTAAGCCGTTGCAACTTGTTTTCCTTAATTTACAACCTCAACGCCACTCATATGCATTTTACAGGCTAGTTTCCGTGTTTGTACAACCTGCCTGAGTTCATGTATTTCACACTCACATTTTTTGTTCTTGTTTTCTATTATTTTATATATGCCTAATATATGTACCATGCTCATGAAGGTATATATAGATATCTTTCAACAGTAGCAAGCAAGAACCTAGCTATATCCAACCACAGCACTCCACAACCACTTTGAGCATGCAGTTCTATGACAAATGTTGCTCAGCTCGCTCAGGGCTTTCATTTGGTACCAAATTTGACCACTTTTGAAAAATTTCATTTTTGACAGAAAATCGCCTAACCACAGCACTCTACAGCCACTTTGAGCATGCAGTTCTATGACAAAAGTTGTTCAGCTCGCTCAGGGCTTTCATTTGGTACCAAATTTGACCACTTTTGAAAAATTTCATTTTTGACCAAAAATCGATTAAGTCCCCACCCCACCCCACCACAGCACTCTACAGCCACTTTGAGCATGCAGTTCTATGACAAAAGTTGCTCAGCTCGCTTAGGGCTTTCATTTGGTACCAAATTTGACCACTTTTGAAAAATTTTATTTTTGACCCAAAATCGCCTAAGTCCCCACCCCACCCCACCACAGCACTCTACAGCCACTTTGAGCATGCAGTTCTATGACAAAAGTTGCTCAGCTCGCTTAGGGCTTTCATTTGGTACCAAATTTGACCACTTTTGAAAAATTTCATTTTTGACCGAAAATCGCCTAAGTCCCCACCCCACCACAGCACTCTACAGCCACTTTGAGCATGCAGTTCTATGACAAAAGTTGCTCAGCTTGCTTAGCGCTTTCATTTGATACCAAATTTGACCACTTTTGAAAATTTTCATTTTTGACCCCATGACCTCCCACCGACCTGACCCTCCAGATGGCAAAGTGGAACCAGCACAGCAAGATGGGGGGGTCAGACGGCAAAACGCATGCCAGGAATGAGCTGGGCGCACCAGAAAACCCCTATAGACAATGTTTTGTCAGGCTATGTATATACAGTCCTATATGGTGTTCCCGGAAGTCGGTACCGACCGGACCCTCCAGACGGCAAAGTGGAACCAGCACAGCAAGATGGGTGGGTCAGACGGCAAAACGGGACACCGGGAATGAGCTGGGCGCACCAGAAAACCCCTATAGACAAAGTTTGGAGAGGCAAAGTAAAGCCTACTATGGACCTCCGGGAAGCGGTTAAGTACATACATGACATGACACTCCTACATGACCCCTCAGACGGTCAAGTGGAACCAGCCCAGCAACTTGGGTTACTCGGGCAGCAAAACTGATAGTGGGAATCGATTCTCCGTCCCAAAAAACCTTTGTATGCAAAATTTGAGCCACCCATGTAGCAAAATAAGCGAAAAAATTAAGTTCAAAGTTCGACCCAAAATTCACCAACTTTGGCCGGCCAGTACCGAAAAATTGCGCACGAAGACGGAAAATCATATAGCATTTGAACGACCCCGATATGTGTACTGTTTAACCATATAGTCAGTATTGCCCCATATATAGCCCAATCTGACTTATTAAGGCGCCTTTGAAGCATACTTTTTGGCCATTTTAGCGTTTTGGCCGACTTTGGACCCCAGCCAAAAATTTTTTCCGGCCCTGGAAGGCATAAAAACTAGCTTATTTTCTTATTTTTGATTTGTACTACAAGAATATATATGGGTTTCATAGGCAAAATTTTTTTCTATCTGTAGTTATTCAAGCTACAAAACCCCCTTATGAGACATCAAAAGCGAGAAACCGGAAAAAAACATCACTCTCGTAAGCGATTTTTGGCATAACTTTTAACGGAAAGTGGTACGGGGATGAAACTTGGCAAATATACTAAACTCGACACGTACAATTTTTTGCGCACATAATCTGCGCAGGATCTGCGCAGGAATCTGCGCAGCCTTGTTTTACACTGTCATTCGACCATTTTCACTCATATTATAGGGGTCGCCACCGCGACCCCTATGATAGCCCTTTCAATCCTTCGCTGAACTTTACCTCTGGAATAGCCTCTTATGTATATATATATACAAGTAACAAAAATGCTCCGCACAAAAGGGAATAACATGTGTGTTGGGCCTATGTCTATCCTTTAAATTCCGGTTGAGAAAGGCATAAATCCGACACCGCAAAAGTTGCTCAGCTCACTTAGGGCTTTCATTTGATATAAATTTTAACCACTTTTGAAAAATTTTATTTTTGACCCAAAATCGCCTAAGTCCCCACCCCACCACAGCACTATACAGCTACTTGGGGCAGTTCTATGGCAAAAGTTGCGCACTCACTTTGGGCTTTCATTTGATCAGATGACTTTTTGAAAAATTTTACTTTTTGACCCAAAATCGAATAAGTCCCCACCACAGCACTCTATAGCCACTTTGGTTACGCAGTTCTATGACAAAAGTTGCTCATCTCAACTAAGGCTTTCATTTGATTCCAAATTTTACCACTTTTGAAAAATTTTATTTTTGACCCAAAATCGTCTAAGCCCCACCCCACCCCACCACAGCACTCTACAGCCACTTTGGGTACGCAGTTCTATGACAAAAGTTGCTCAGCTCACTTAGGGCTTTCATTTGATGCCAAATTTTACCACTTTTGAAAAATTTTATTTTTGACCCAAAATCGCCTAAGTCCCCACCCCACCCCCCCCCCCCTTCTCTTCCCCTCTTTTCCCCCCCCCCCCCCCCACCACAGCACTCTACAGCCACTTTGGGTACGCAGTTCTATGACAAAAGTTGCTCAGCTCACTTAGGGCTTTCATTTGATACCAAATGTGACCACTTTTGAGAAACTTTATCTTCGACCATTTGACCCTCCCACCCGACTGACCCTTCAAACGGCAAAGTAGAACCAGCCCAGCAAAATAGGTAAACGTCGGACGGCAAAACGAATACCGGGAATGAGCTGGGCACAACATAAAACCCCTAAAGACAAAGTTTTGAGAGGCCAGGTAAAGCCTACTATGGACCTCCAGGAAGCGGTTTCCGACTTGACCCTGACGGCAGTAGAACCAGCCCAGCAACCTAGACACGTCGGACGGCAAAACGTCGGAACACCCAGCAACCCCTTAGCAAGATGAGATGCAGTGCCTACTTCTCCCCCGCCCCTATATAGACACGTCGACGGCAAAACGTATACAGTGAATGAGCTGGGCACACCAGAAAACCCCTATAGACATAGTTTTGAGAGGCCAGGTAGAGCCTACTATGGACCTCCAGGAAGCGGTTTCCGACTTCCAGACCCCCGCACAGCAAAATGGTCCGACGGCAAAACAGATACGAAGAGCGGCGCACCAGGAAACCTGGACACGGGTGGCAAAGCCCATGTGGGCCCGCCGCGTGGGTTCCGCACGGCGTCTGCCGCCAAGTATAACCCGCCCCGCACGATGGGTGGGTCGGACGGTGAAACTGACTGCGGGAATCGATTCTCCGTGCCAGAAAACCATTGTATGGAAGATGTGAGCTTTCAAAGTTGAATAGATAGCGAGAAATTTCGATTTTTCATTTTTCGAATTTTCTCCATTTTTGACGGGCCACTGTGGTCGCTAGGGAAGTGATGGAGAAACGCAACCTGGACCGTTAGTTAGTCCAATATATGTAATTGCTGAATATAAAAAGAAATCAGCTCCAGCTCGTAAAGTTCGACCTGAGCGACGACCACAAAAATGGTCACTTTTCGCTATGAGCCGACTTTGCGGCGGCGCTGTGACGCAGTTGCGGCGCAAAAAAGTTGTGATTCTTAAATTCTTTAGAGGGTACTACTAGACCCTATAGCCCTTTAGGTTGGCCCACCGCTGCAGATCACGTGAAAGCGGCGAACATTATGTACATATGTACAATACAACCATCAAATAGGAGAAACCGGAAAAAAAACATCGCCGCCATAACCGGTCCCGGGACCAACTTTTTAACGGTAAGTGATACGGGGCTGAAACTTCACAGACATACTAATTCATATTCATACTAAACTCGATGTGCTCTACAATATGCGCATGAAATCTGTGCAGGATCTGCGCAGGATTTTGCGCAGCTTCTGCGCAGCTTATTTTACACTCCAGTCTCCAGCCACTTCTCACACATATTATAGGGGTCGCTGCCGCGACCCCTATGATATAATTTATCAGTATGTTCACTTGGAGTTTTCGGAATTATTTGAATATGCAAATGATGTTGGAATTCGTGGGCACCCACTAAAGTTAAAAATCCCTCCCTCTAAATCAAACCTCCTTGCTGTAAAAAGTTTTTACACCTTTCGTATCCAAAAAATTTGGAACAGTCTTCCTGTTGGCGTCGTGTTGTCACCAACTATAAGCTGTTTTATTCGCCGTCTGGAAAGCTGCGACTTAAGTAACTATCTGGGGCTGAGGTTGTAGTGGCCAGTATAGGCCTTCTCAACCCCTTTTTGACCAAATGTATATATATACTAACTGTTTATCTTTCTGTCCTAGTATACATAAATAAGGTTGTAGTGGCCAGTATAGGCCTTCTCAACCCCTTTTTGACCAAATGTATATATATACTAACTGTTTATCTTTCTGTCCTAGTATACATAAATATATATGTATACGTATATCAGGGGCGCACCTAGTGTATATGGGGGGCTGCCCCCCCCTGTCAGGTTTTCATGGTCAGAAAAATTAAGAAGCAGAAAGGAGAAAAAAAAGAAAAAACAAAAATTTTCGCGCCTGCGGCGCGAATTAACCGTTCTTTGATTGTTTTGAGGATAGCATATGGGGTGGTGTAGGGTGGTGGTCTTCAATTATTATTCGGTATATATATATATAGTAGGAATTGCCATTTTTGGCCGATTTTTTGACGATCTCCGATTCTGCTCATTTTCACATATTTTGTTGTCCAATTGGTATATTTTAACGAGTTTTTGAAATGAAGGTCAGATCTCTTACGGTTAGCGAGTAATTTCACCTCAAAGTTGATGTCAGTATGTGTTAGACATAGGAAACAGAAAAAGTGGTGATTTTTCCGTGCGCCAGAGAAATCTCGCCAACGACAAAACGGAGCTCTTCAACGTCTATCTTATATCATAAATACGACCTCGACGGGTGATTTGTAGGAAGCAGAATTTTAATTTAGGCCTTCAAAAATTTTTAATTAATTTTTTAAGTTTGCTAACAGCCAAATTTGACTGTTTTGCAATGTTAAAATTGGAGGTCAGCAAGTTTGATGAAATATTCTGAAAGCTGTAAGGCCTAACTAAAAATTCTACTTCCTACAAATCACAGCTTATGACAAGACAATTCGAACGATATCGATTGATCCTGGTTAGCTCTGTCCCATTTCGAGATTTCTCTGGCGCAGAAATCTCAATTTTTAGCAAAATTTCGGAAATTCCCGTTTTTTGGCAAATAAAATAGAGCTATGGCATCACAGACCTATAAAAAGTCTATCTATTTGTGCACCATTATTGATGAGTTTAGGTCAAGTTTAGGCACCGATGGTGCAGGTTAGTGCACCCAGTTGGTCGGTGGGGGTCAAATATGAGGATCTGACAACCATAATCTCAAAAATAGCGATTTTTCAAATTTTTCGAAATATGTTAAATTTTATATCAACCGAAAGCTCTCATTGTCAGGAACATTTTTTCTTCTTGGACCATTGCACGCAAATGCACCAAATTCAAGTTATCGGCCGTTAAATAATTTTCGTGGTCAAGGCTTTCCAGCGCCGGTTGTATATATTCCCTGAAATCACTAAATAAAGTCATAAAGAAAAGTTTTCCCATTAAAGCTACACTAACTTCTTTGTTTGCATCAGAAAACAAACATAAACCGAATAAAGCTTCATTCTCAACGAGGTTCAGGTGTAAAGTGCCTTTATTTGCTGCGCCACCGCCGTTTTCACCTGTTTTCAAATTGCATGCAATTAATAGTCGGCTACTTGTTAAGTACTGAACGAAACGACTCGAAATTGAAACTCGACATGCAGGACATATTTGCCAAAATTTTGTGTGAAAATGAGCAAAATCCGTGACCATAAAATTTTTCATAATGGACCCCCCCCTTAACTGTTAAACTGCTAAAGGCGGGGAATTCAAAGTTTTGAAAACAAATTTACTCCGAAATTTAAAATTTTCTTCGACTTATGGGCGGCTGGACCCCTGCATATCTATTTTTCGTCAGCTATTCATACTTTGACACCGCAGTTCGATAAGCATGCAAAGTAAAATGAAGCTAAGGCTCTTAACGATGTTTAAAAACTCTTCAAAACGCAGTAATTCGAAGCTAAGAGCGTTTATAGCTTTATAACGTTGAGAAGCAATTTTTGTAATTTTATATATATACGCAGTCAAAATTAAAAATACACATTCGAAAATAAAAATACGCAAAATTTACGCAGGTCCGATTTTCAAAAAACCCATTAAAAACCCCGGATATGCATGCTTTTTTTACAAAATGCAATTTAAAATGCACACACAAAAGCTCAGTCAAATTTTGCTTCAGCTAACCACAAAATGGCTCGAAAAATTTTTCAAACAGGTGAAGCTTTTTAAAAAGAGTCTAGCGTTGCGTAGCTTAGTTTAGAGTTTTATCAGTTTGAGTTATATATATACCTTATATATCCGGTGAAACCAGGGCGCCAGCCAGAAGACAATTTTGATCCTTTGAAACAACAAAAAGTGGTCAGAAAAAATTGTTTTCAGGTCTAGAATGCAAAAAATTCCCCAACTTCTGGGGGACTGCGCCCCCCAGACCCCCTGCTTTCGCATTTATGAAACTGATTCATCCTATTTAACTACCACAATCAATGGAACCAACTACTTCATGCTTGTTCTTAAAGCACGTAAAAGTCGTAAAACATGTGTAGAAATAAATTTTAGAAAAATTTAAACATTGTTGCCGCCCCCCCCCCTGTCAGAAAACTCTGGGTGCGCCACAGACGTATATATACTTATATTTTGCCCAATAAATTTGTAATTGTTGTATCTGAACTTATGTGTGGTCAAATAAACCTATTTGCGTTGCGTTGCTCTAAGGTCAGCAATTTTGGACCTGAGGGACTCTCCCCTACGAGAAGCACTAAATGGCCAGACCCCACGCAGGGAGAAGTTTACGTCGAATAATTATGGTAAAATAAATGGTAAAATTATAGCAAATCTATGGTACCTTGCGCTGAAGTGTTTATGGCGTTTTTACCATAATTTTCCCTGCGCAAGGTATATACGATATATTTACAACAATGGTTCCACGATTTTTCCATATATTTACGAAATTTACCACGAATCCACAATCTAAAATCCCGTTTTTAAAAGTTTAACGATTACACGTACTTTGATTATTTTACGGTTTTACTACTTGTTTACAATATTTTTACCACATTTTTACTGTGGGAATGCTTATTGAAGAAACGTGGTAAAAATATAGTAAATGTGATAGAGGAGGATAGCCTCATTTTACCATGAATTAACCACGAAATTACTGTTTGGCCATTTTTCGAAATTTCTGAGGTCCGAATTCCGGGAGGGTTGGGTGGGGGGGTACCCCATCACATTTCGGAGATCGCCCAAGATTTATATACCCCCCCCCCAGACCTAAAGTCCCAGTCACAGGGAAACTGTGGTCTCGCCACCCTAAAATAGCTACCCCCATAGGTGTATATACCTTGAGAAAAAGCTGGGGGAGGGGGGGGCATAGGTGTAACGGGGATTTGGGTTGGGGGGGGGGCCCCCTCCCCCGGAATTTTGGGGGGGGGGGCCCGTTTTGGGCCCCCCCCCCCCCCCCCCCCCACGACCCCCCCCCCCCAAACCTCCCCCAAAAAAATTTTACTATTTTTATGCCAAAAATCGCATTTTCAGCCATTGCTAATACCGAAAAACATGACATCATTAAGTAATTTTAACATTAGACAGTATTTTTAAACTCGAAAACTTGATTGCCAACATGTTTCTGAGTCTAGAATAAGGTCAATATTGAGTCTAGAAGTCCATAAAACCGTTATAAAACGTGTATTTCTCGCGATAATAAACACGTTAAGCCAAAAAATTTGGACTTTTTTAAATAATTTTGCCAAATTTACCTTAAAAATGCCCCATTTTTGCCCAGTTTTCGCGCCTTCGGCGCGATACCCCTGCCGGGGGGGGGGGGGGGGGGGCGGGGGCCCCAAAAATTTCTGGGGGGTTTTGAAAAAATGGCTGGGGGGGGGGGGGTTGCACCCCCCCCACCCCCCCCCCCAATTACACCTATGGGGGGGGGGGGGGGGGGGTATCCGAAATTAGATGCGTCTGAACTAAGCAGTGCAACTAGGAGTACGCAGATCAAAATGTGGCGTACGCTACGGACGCTGCAGCGTACTTTCGCGTACGCTAAGTTATTTTTAGCGTACTTCAGCGGGTTTTAGCGTACGAAAAGTTGGATACGCACTGCTAAGTTCAGGAATTAAAGCTTGACCCTAGCTAAGCTGCATCGTCAACGGGGGAATTTGGGCGGCGTGAGGGGGGGGGGGGGGTTGTAGGTGCAGGTATGGCTGGGCAAAGAATCTGGGAGGCGGCAGGCGGGGTGTTCGGCTCGAGAGGGGGATCCCGAAAAATTGGCAAAACTTCCCAAATTTTTGATTTTTACCGAGGGGTTTGGAGCATAGTTTCCTTTGGGGGGGCATCCCCCCCCAAATTTTCGGCAAAATTTACCCCCCCCCCAGATTTTTTACTTACCCTCCCCAACTTTTGATTACCCCCCCAACGATTTATTGCCCCAAAAAGTTAGCTAAATTTTTCGAAAAATGGTCATTTTTTGAAAAATTTTTCAAAAATTTTGACCTAAAATCGCTTTAAACCGGTGCAAAAACGCCTACAACGTTAAGAACAAGCCTTATTTTGATGAAAAAAAAGGGCTAAATTGCAGAAAATTTTGCATTTTTTGGCCATTTTTCGACATTTCTGAGGTCCGAATTCTGGGGGGGGGTTGGGGGGGTACCTCCATCACATTTCGGAGTTCGGCCAAGATTTACCCCCCCCCCAGACCCAAAGTTCCAGGGAAACTATGGCTTGGCGGTCAAACTCTGGGGAGGGGAGGGGGCGCCCGCGCCAATATTTGTGGTCTGGGGGCACCCCCCCCCAACACAGCTGTGGGGCATAGGTGTACCTGGGGGGGGGGAACCCTCCCCCCAAATGGAAAAGTGCCGACCCCACCCTCGAAATTTTGGAGGCAGACCCCACCCCCAAATGGACAAATCCCAGACCCCACCCACCCAAATTTGCCAGACCCCACCCTAAAAATTTGGACTAGATTTTGCATATTGTATAATATCTCTAGCATTTGCCAGTCGAGCAGAAAGGGTGGGCTATCCTTTTTCGCCCACTTTGCCGTTGATGTTATCTTATCCCCCCCGTATATACACTATACAGCACGCCAGCGGAGACTGGCTCGCGACTTGTTCGCGTTTCTACTGTTTCAGAGTGTGCTCTTTGCCATAACTTTTTCATGGATTTCATTTCATAGAGCAGGGAGCTACGGTAAAGTGTACATTGAAAATTTTCTGTTGCATGGTTTAATAAAAACCTTTGACTTAACTTTGAAACTTAACTTAACGACGACGCGGGCACAAGAGTACGTAGCTTCTAACCGGGACTGTACGTACTTGTAAACTCTCGTACTGCGCTTCCTATATCTTTTGCTCTAGGTCCTGTCGTTGTTTTGAAACTAGGATTTTGCATGTTGGAAGAAAAGGTTAGCAGCGACAAAACAACGAATTATACACGAAAATTTATGCACATACCCAATATTCGTCTGAATCCCAGCATGAGAGTAGCAGCAGTTGACGTAGGCTTAATGCGAAACGGAAGGCAAATATGCTTACATTTATGCCACAGAATAATAGAACCTGCCTCAGCCGTCGAACTAAAATACACGACGAGTGCTGAACCAGGAATACAGTCTGTAGCAAGGTGTGAATTAAATTGATATCAGACGTCCGTTATGCTAAAATATGAAAACAAATATATCACTATCACTGAAACTGAACTTATTTTAGGGACTGTTTCTTAATCTTGGCCTTGGGGGTCCCCCTAAAAGTCCGAGGGATAAAGAATGTGGGGGTGTTGTTAGTGTTTTAATCTATTTGCAGCCAATTTTTTTCGGACAATTTTTGAAAAATTGCCAAAAAATTTGCAAAAATTTGGCATTTTTTCTCTTCTTTGGACCCCATTTTAGGGGGGAGGGTGGTCTGACTGAGCTTGGCTTGGGGGGGAGTAGTCGAGGTCGGGTATGGGGGGTGGGGGGTCTGGCGTTCTCGTGGGGGGGGGGGGGTCTCACAGGGGGTGGTAAACTGTAGCCTGGTACACCTATGAATTTAGCGACAATTTTTATATCATTTTAAAGCTTAGAATGTGTTTGTTACAGCTAGGCAGGGTATATATACCTGTATCATTTCAACTCTTAGGCTTGAACATGCGATAACAAGAAAACAATTTTTGAACATGGATTTCTCGAAATGTGTGGAAGCTAAAGAAAAGCGACCAGTTCAGGCTTCAAAAGAAGTGTCTTTTCTTTTCCGCAAATTTTTTCTTAAAACTTTGAAGAAAAGTTTTTTACCCCCTCCCCCAAATTCGATTTTTCCTGACCCTACACCACCGACGAACACAAACGTGGAAAGCATTGCATAAGGTGTAACGGAGATTTAGGGTGGGGAGTCCCCTCCCCCAGAATTTTGGGAGGCCCCTTTTTAGACCCCCAACGACCCCCCCCCAAACCTCCCCCAAAAATTTTTTTCTATTTTTATGCCAAAAATAGCGCTTTCAGCCATTTCAGTGTTTCGCATTCTCAGCCATTGCTGCTGCCATAAAACGTTCCATTAAAAAGTAATTTTGACATTTGACACATAGGTGTAATTGGGGGGGGGGGGGGGGGGGGGGGGGGCCAACCCCCCCACTATTTTTTACCCCCCCCCCCCCCCCCCATAATTGTGGGGGGCCCCCCGCCCCCCCCACTGGGGGGGGGGGGGGTAGTCGCGCCGAAGGCGCGAAAATTGGGCAAAAATTGGGCATTTTTAGGGCAAATTTTGTAAAATTTTTCAAAAAAGTCCAAATTTTTGGCTTCACTTGTTTATTATCGCGAGAAATACACGTTTATAACGGTTTTATGGTCTTCTAGACTCAATATTGACCTTATTCTGGACTCAGAAACATGTTGGCAATAAAGTTTTCGAGTTTAAAAACACTGTCTAATGTTAAAATTACTTAATGATTTCATGTTTTTCGGCATTAGCAATGGCTGAAAATGCGATTTTTGACATAAAAATAGAAAAAATTTTTTGGGGGAGGTTTGGGGGGGTCGTGGGGGGGGGGGTTTGGGGGGGTCTAAAAAGGGGTCCCACCCAAATTCCGGGGGAGGGCCCCCCCAACCCAAATCCCCGTCACACCTATGATTAGACAGGGGTTTTATACTCGAAAACTTGATGGCCAACATGTTGCTGAGCCCAGAATAAGGTCAATATTGAGTCTAGAAATCCATGAAACGCGTTATAAAAGTATATTTCTCGCGATAATAAATACTTTAAACAAAAATTTGGACTTTTTTGAAAAATGTTGCAAAATTTACCCAAAAGTACCTACGCCGTCGGCGCGACTACCCCCTCCCCCCCCCCAGCGGCCCCAAAAATTTCTGGTGGGGTTGGGGTTTGGAAAAATAGCTGTGGGGGGACTATGGTGGAAAGGCACAGCTCCCCACCCTCCCATTAGTATTAAAGCCAGTAAAGTTAGCTACTAACGAAAACTTCATAATTTTCAAATTTAGCAATTAACCAAACTTTGAAGTTATCAGCAAAAATTAGACTTGTCATTTCCCAACTTGAATTAGCCACTACGTGAACCGTAAGGAAAAGTTTTATTTCATCTTTAAACTTTTTATCTCTTCTGTCTTATATAGCTACCTTCTAGCTGCACATCTGAACCTGTCAGCGAATTTTCAAATAATTGTACGCTATTATAGTTTGAAGTACGCTAAAAACGAAAGCTAGTACGCTGAAGTACGCAGCAATGTTGATATCGTACGCAGTTTACTTGACTGCGTACTTCTCCAAGCACTGTTAACTTCAAAACGGTGAAATTAGGGTGGGGTCCGGAAAAAATTGAATTTGGGGGGGGGGGGGGGGGGGTAAAAATTTCCAACTATAAATCAACAATATTTCTTCACGTTTGCTCATTTAGTCAAAAACTTGGATTATTTGCAAAAAATTCGAATTTTTCCAAAACATTTCTAATTTGTACTAATTTTGACAGGCAAAATTTTCAAAAGGTTGAGGGTGGGGTCTGGAAAATTTGGGCGGGTGGGGTCTGGGATTTGGCCATTTGGGGGTGAGGTCTGCCTCCAAACTTTCGAGGGTGGGGTCGGCACTTTTCCATTTGGGGGAAGGGATTTAGATTATCTGATAACAGTTTACGATTAATTTGTGATCTTCTACGCCCTAAATCTAACTCATCTCACTACCAGAAACTATGCTCTTACGCCCGACCAGTAAATTAAGATTGCAGTTAGATATTTGTCAACCGGATGAAATTTTCGTTTAGTTGGCGATTCCCACGGAGTTGAAAGTCTATGTAGTTTTTAAAAAGGTTTCCAGGGTAGTTCAGCGCGTTGTTTCAGCAGTGAACAATGTTTTACTTCCCAGATATATATTTTCGCTGGCCGCAAACTGCGGAAGGCATCGACCGAATGGTTTCCGATTTCCGGAATGTTGCGTGTGTTGAGTGTTCCAATTCCGTGTATCATTGGGTGCATAGACGGAACTGTTGACATTAAGGTGGTGATTCCCTTTGGTCACATAAAGTTTGCACCATTATTATTCATTCATTACTCGGAGTTAAGAAGCTATTTTTATATCAAAATGCCGCTTGACATATTCTCTTTTTAATGCATACCATGAAACTAATGTTGCTTTTCTAAAATATTTTTAACACATTTCAGAAGAAGTATAATATACCAGATTTTTGCAGACTCAAGTAGATTTTTTCGCGAGACATCGGTTATATCATTCGATACCTCCATCAAATAGCCGGGGACGATTTTTTAATTGTTGTGGAATCGCTCTTCGTTATAGAGAAATAAGCTGAAATGTGTGCGTAACCTGTATTTTGCCTACTTTTTCCAAATTTGTCAAGAGATTACTTTAGCTAGAAAGCAGTAATCGGGCAAACTAAAAACGTCCCTGGGTATAATTGTGCAGAACACATCTGCTCAGTAGCAGCCCTCCAGCTTGCATGGTGAGTGCTCCACAATCTTTGGAAAAAAATTGGCCTTTTTAAAAAAACAACATTTTTATGGTAGTAGCCTACGGGATGACTGTTGGAAGACGATCATGCGTCGGATAATTTGCCCCTACGAGACCTTCAGATCGACGCACTTAGTTTGATTTTACGGCTTGCATAGTTCAAAAAAAGATGGATTATTTGATTTCTGCAAAAATGACAAGCTTTCGACGTCAAAACAAGAAAATCGGCCATATCTCACGGTAGAGAACAGCTAGAACGTTGCTTTAAAAAGCAAAACTATGAAGCTCAGCGATATATTTCGAAAGAATATAGTCATAACTGTATAGCTGCTGCCAAACTTTCAGAAATTGGGAGAAACCGCCCTGACCGGAAATCTCGAATTTTTGAATCGGGATTGCGCGGAGGGTGTTAGAACGCTAAAAGAACTTATTTCGGAAAGTTTCGTCAAATTTCATCCTGATTTACGCCGCCAACCAACAATATGTGCCCAAAAAGAATCACCGCCTTAAGGTCGTGCTCCCCTTACGTGCAGATATAGTTGCAGAAAGTGCAATTATTGTCCGATTTCATTCAAATTTTTAGAAAATACATCGGGAAGGATAATAAACGTCCTGCAAAAACGCCAGCTTCATAACATACATGTACAGTGAGAAACAGAAATTTGAAGTTCTAGAACTATGTATAGAAAATTATGCCCAGCGACTATAATCATTTTAATGCTTATTACGTGCTCTGCAACTTTGCTTTTAGACATAAGTCTCAAGCTCTTTTTGTTTTGTGCAGTGAATTTTTGATCAATTTTTGCTCGAAAATTGGTTATTTTTAACACCATCTTGCTGAAAACAGGTTTTGTCGAATTGGAGCCAGTGTACACTACAAGCGTAGACAAATTTATACTCAAATGAAAGAGCTTCAAAAGAGGCACAAATTAGGTTACTTAGAGCCCTGCACACTCAATGAGTCTAAAGTTCTGGTCTAATAACTGATTTCGTCAAATTGCGGCCAAAATGTTTTGACCGAAGATTGCTCCACAACCAATGGGTGGATATAAAAGATATTTTGCACACAGTAGATGTGGACAATTTGCCCGGGGCGGTTTTTGGTTTTTCACTTTATCAGCCTCCAATCAAGAGCAATGATTTTTCAAAGTTGGGTAAAATGTCAAATTTTCAGAAAATGCTCAATTTCTGCATACTGAAATGATATTTTGACAAAATCAAAAAACCGTCCCTGGCAAATTATCTCATAAACGCATTGGATACGACCATTTTCTTGTTGCTTAAATTTTTTTCAGAAAAAATTTTGGTCAAAAATTGTGGCCGCGTTTGGTAAGTTTGCGAAAAATCCAAACTAGGTAGACTCGTTTCAATGACACCAAACGACGCAGAAGATGTGGAGCTTCATTTTGATATGTCGCGCAATTCATAGCTCTCAATATTGAGTAAGTAAAAGCTTTCCAAAGTGGACTGAATGTAAGGGAAGTGCGACCTCACTTCCCTTACATTCAGTCCACTTTGGAAAGCTATAACTTACTCAATATTGGGTGCGATGAATTGAGCCACATATCAATATGGAGCTCTACATCTTCTGCGTCGTTTGGTATCATTGAAACGTGTCTACCTGGTTTGTATTGATTGCAAACTTATCATACATAGCCACAATTTTTGACCAAATTTTTTCTGGAAAATTTTTACGCAACAAGAAAATGATCGTGTCCAATGTGTTTCTGAGTTAATTTGCCGGGACGGTTTTTGATTTTGTCAAAATATCGTTTCAGTATGCAGCAATTGAGCATTTTCTGAAAATTTGGCATTTTCTCCAACTTTGAAAGATCATTGCTCTTGACTGGAGGCTGGTAAAGAGAAAAATAAAAAACCGCCCCGGGCAAATTGTCCAAACATACTGTGTGCAAAATATCTTTTAGATCCATCCATTGGTTGTGGAGCAATCTTCGGTCAAAAAATTTTGGCCGCAATTTGACAAAATCATTATTCGCCCAGAACTTTAGACTCATTACAGTACAGGGCTCTAATTAACCTAATTTGTGCCTCTTTCGAAGCTCTTTAATTTGAGTATAAATTTGCATACGCTTGTAGTGTACACTGACTCCAATTCGACAAAAACTGTTTTCAGCAAGATCGAGTCAAAACTAACCAATTTTCGAGCAAAAAGTGTTCAAAAATTCACTGCTCAAAAACGATACGAGCTACAGACGTTGGGCTGGCGCGAAGGCGTTTTCTAAAATGTCACTACAGTTTGGGAACGAATTCCAACTTAAGCTTGGTTCGATTGTGCCCGGGTGGCTCAATCGGTAGAGCGTTGGCCTAGACAGCCAAAGGTTGTGGGTTCGATCCCCACCTCGGGCCCGAATTTTTCGGGTCGGAGGTGCTGTAGTGACTATCTTAGTTTGTTCTTTCATTATGTCTAAAAGCAAAGTTGTAGAGCACATAATAAGCTTTAAAATGATTATAATAGCTGGGCATAATTTTCTATATATAGTTGTAGAACTTCAATTTTTTGTTTCTCGCGGTACATGAATGCTATGAAGCTGGCGTTTTTACAGGACGTTTACTATCATTCTCGATGTATTTTCTGAAAATTTGAATGAAATCGGGCCATAATTGCGCTTTCTGTTAAACTATATCTGCACGTAAGGGGTGCACGACCTTAAGCGCGAGAATACGGTACACATAAATACTAATATAGTAATACACATTTGTATCTGCCTTGAGGAACTTGCCATTGGAGGTGACACTCGCTGGGTTTACGGCTGCGTATCCGGAAATGGGGAACAACATCACATACTCTAGAGACTTCTCCAAGAGGAGACTTTAGTTTGACCCTTGTAAACTCATGAACTAATTGTAAAATAATTGTAACAATTTTGGGGAGAAGATTAACTAAATAAATAAATTAATAAATATAATGACGCTAATTAATTTCACATATCATGACCTGATTTTTCATGTTGTGCCCGACAGAATCTCTCGCGTAGATCCAATCTTTTCCGGGTGGGACCACATTAAAACCATAACTTTGTGCTCATTTTTCTAATACAGATTTCGAGGATTTTGCTTTATCTTCTTTTTAGTTAAGGAATCTGAGAACTCTCCGAATAAAATATCTTTCAAATCGTTTATTAAAGTATCTTTAGCACGAGGCATCCTGAAAAACAAAAACAATGTAAAAATAAATTTATTGTTTCAACTTATATACCCTCAATTTAGATACTTCCCAATCATGGCGTATTTTCAGTTTATATTAGAAATGCAATGATATTTTAAATTAATTTCTCTCAGAAAATTTTATGTTTTAGTGTTTTAGTGTTTTTAATGTTTTAGTTCGTTAAAATTGCTTTAAGTTTAAATATTTTTTCAAGGTTGGCCATAAGAAATATAATATATATAATTGCTACAGAAAGGAGAGCATCTGTTTTATTCTTCCACAAAATTAAATAAACTAAGAAGTAGCAAAAGCATATTCACATTATTCAAATTTAAACAAGTTCAAACAAATTCAAATTTCAAAATTAAATTTAAAATAAAATACAAAATAGCAAAACAACAGTCTGCGAAAAAGAAACTGTATTACAAAAAAACAACTGCAAACAACAAACTACACACAAAAATGAGCTAAAGGTGTTTGCTACATTCAACTAGTATGCTTCTTAGGCGAAATCAATATCTCAGCATTCCACTGTTAAATAGACTGTTAACAAGTAGGCCCCAAAAGGGGCAATATTCCTTTGCAGACCTGTTATTAACCAACAACAAATGAATTAAGCTAGAGTTAAGTTATGTTGCAAGCGACATCACTTGCTGATTGCTTTAGATTTCACTTACGTAGTTTTCGAATTCGAATTATTACTATTGCTCTTCATAATATTTCATACATGTATGACTTACAATCACCTAATCCCCTCATTAATCGATCACTTCAGTGAACTCTATTTAGGTACGGCTTGAGCATAGACCCCTCACAAAAGTGACCACTTTCAAAGTGTAGTATACTAACAATTGGCATCTTGAACAAAACGTCTTATTCTAATTTTCCAGTTTAGTACCCATCTGTAACAGCGTTCTTGTTTTTGTTATTCCTATTTTCAACCTCCTTCGCTGAACTTCAGCTGCTAAAATTTGGCGATTGTAGGCCTAAGCCCCACATCTCGTTGGCGAATGGTGAGCCTAAGTCAAGCCAGGTGCTAACTTACGTCACTACCTATTACACCTCTGTGTAGCTCCCAAGCCATACTGGTGTTCAAAAACATGCAACCGTTCAGGTTGCTGACAGCCGAAGACTGCGCGAAGGCAGTCTGTGCGACTCCTTAAATAGTGGTTGCAAAACCTAATTTGCATAATCTCACACAAAAAAACCCGGCCCTAAGTTAGCCCTATGTTGAAGATAGGGTTTCTGAATAGAGAAGTGACTCACCCTACAATGAGCATATGTAATGTTACGGATGAATTAAAACTCTAAAAGTTAAGAAAACTCATAAAACCATGAATCGCGATCTGAATTGGAATTGTTGTTGTTTGTTGCTTTTGAAATCTGTTGTTCAGAACTTAGAATGCAGTATGTGAACGTCCAAGCAATTGTTGTAATTATCATTGATCTTGTGAGTATCAGAGTTGCCAGCCGGTCCAAATCACTCGAAAACTTACTAATAGGGACATAGGTTCTAGCGTGGTTAAGAAACAAGGTTAATAATAGTGTTGGGACGCGAATGTATAGCGCAGGAACAGAATAGGAACTCAGTGGAAAATAGGTGCAGGAAATAAGGTTAAAAATAGCGTTACAGTCCGTATAAATAATGCCAGAATAGGATAGAAACCTAGTGGAATATGAGCTAATAAGGATTGATCAGGGTATTAACAAATAACGGAGAGGTCGTTACCACTCCAGGGTCAGTAATAGGCCCCAACCATAGCCTCTGATCAACTAACGGAGGAGTCGTTACTCTTCCCAGGCCTTGACAGGCCTCGTGTTGTTTGAAAGTGGTTCAAAAATTTCATCTAAAGTGAACTTATACTGGTAAAGAGGAAAGTTTATCAAACTTATCACGTAAGAAGTAGCGAATTATTACAGAAAATACTGGTAAAAGACGTCTTGCACGGTTACATGTTGGAAGATGGGTCACTAAAATATAGTTATTCGTAGCTAGGTGTATGAAATAAGGTTCAGGGGCATTAATATGTGCTAGCTAGGCCTAATTAGCAGTAATTAGATAATAATTGATGAATTTTGAAGATTTTTGGTGAAAATATAACTTAGGCTTATCTGAAAGGCAATTTTTTCCTGGTTCTGAAAATCCAAACCCGGTCTTTTAACTCCCAATATTGCGAAAGATATGGGTCAAAATAGTTTTGTGAAGTTACATTTTAATTATTTAATCTTGACCTTACGTAAACTTTGTAACTGGGCGTAACAAACACTTGTTGTTACGCCCATTCACACTTTCATTCATTCTCTATCCATTCTTGGGCTTCTGTTGGCCCTCTCCCAGCAAAGAGTTGCCTTGCAGAGGAAGACTTAGTATACACCTTAGAGGTGAAAATAGGTTCGGAGGGGGCATAACCCTCTCCCAAATTATTAAAATAAAAAGAAATTAAGTGATCATAGGTAGTTTCGTACGTAGATTATTAATACTTAGTTATAATTAGTTAGAAAATTTCGTAACTCTCTGTATGCACTAACTTTGCGCAACAATTGCCCTCCTGTTTCTTACGGTAGGGACTTCCAGCTCTAGTGAGGGAGAGCAATTGTCGCTGGGATTAACAAAGCGGCCTCCCTTGTTCTCGGCCGGAAAATCGTATCCAAAAGGAAAAGAAAGGGGCCTGTGAATAAGGGAGCACCTAAAAATAATAAAAATAAAATTTACAAAATGTTACAGTAACAGTAGCAGTTAATATTTACCTTTTTATAATGGACCCGAGAGGCCATTATTTCGTATTATTTTGTTTTTCATTTCACGGAAATTGACATTTTTATCAGAAACTTTCCCCTTTGGTTACCTTTATGTGTTAACCACAAAGTCTGGAAAGTTTCTGGAGATTCAACTCTGGAAATTTATCACACAAAGGGGTCATAACTCTAGACCCCCATAAATCTCCATCCCGGTGGACCAGGCGTGCAAACAGCCCACGTCGGGTCTGCACTCACAAAGGGGATTTCCAGAAGAGTCTGGAAATCCCGTTCGCTTCAAAGAGACCGGCAACAGGCGTGAGGCCGGCTCTCTGGAAATTCAAAAATTTCCAGTCAGTATTGCTTCAGCTCCGGCCGAGAGCGGCCGTGTATCCCCCTCCACAAATGCGTTCTCCTGGTGTGCCAGCGTTTTGGCCGGAGAATCCCCAACGCATTTAGACCCCCCATAGGACCACGAGTTACGACCTCCTCTGGCCCACACTGGTCAGAGGAGATGATCTGAGTCTACACGAAGCAATACACGCACGATCTAGGGCCATTTGAGCGTATTATGCTCGGCCAGTCGCACGAGGAACGCAATTTTTCTAGGTTTTAGAAGGCCTTTTTCGGCCTATTTTTACCTTTGTTTTTCGGCCTTTGGGCCTTAAATTTCAATCAAAATCGTAGCCCTTTTGGCTCTTCACTAACTGAAAATCAGCGAGCCCTCGTGGCCAGTATTTTTGTTTTGCTTTTCAATCAGCGAGCCCTCGTGGCCAGTATTTTTGTTTTGCTTTTCAATCAGCGAGCCCTCGTGGCCAGCATTTTTGTTTTGCTTTTCAATCGTGGCCAGTATTTTTGTTTTGTTTCTTAATCAGCGAGCCCTCGTGGCCAGTTTTTCCACTTTTGTTCAGCGAACCCTCGTGGCCAGTCATTTTCCTTTTTTCACGTTTTTCGGGGTTTCTTTTGGTAATGACGGGATTTTGAATGGGGACCCACCCTTGAGTCGTGTTAGGAGGTCCCTTGGCTATGACCTCATGTTGAGTCTGAGTTATAGTAGGAACAGTTTCTCCCCACAGCCGACAATTAGGAATTGCCGGCCATATTTGTAAAGGTAGGCGCTACTGAAGCTAAAAATATTGTTTGTTACTGTGAAGTGTCATTTGTGTAGGTCGGCTACTTAAAACCAATAGGAATTAAAACTCTAGAACTACTTTAATTATTAATTATTTAGCCTTTTTGAGGGGAATGGCCGGCTTCCCCAAAGTTAATTTAACAAAGCTGTCCTTAGCGGAACTGGTTGTTATTGCTTAGTAATAATTGCCGAGCAATTATTACTCGTCTAGCTTTCCACAAATTGTCAAAGTTCCAAAGTTTCCAGTCTCGGTCAAAATTACAAACGCACAAATTTCGGGCTCCAGACGGAGACCTGTTAATTCCAGACTACGACAAAAGTGCATACAAAGAATAGATGGGTTTAGGTAGAAGATTTCTAGGATTTGTGATGTATTATTCAGCTGTTTGTGTAATTGTTGGTGTGATTGTGACAATGATTGTGTGACTGTGAATCCTAAATTTACGTAATTGGCTTCTTGGGTAAATTCCTTATGGATTATGAGGTTCCAAGTTTAGCCCCTTTTCGAGTGTGAATTCTAAATCAAATTTGTGTGATTGAGGGCATACCATGTAAACTCCCTTTGTCTGATAAGGGTCTTGGAAATGCCAGAATGAACGCGTAACCTTCAGATATTAGGTAGGAACTGGGCCAAATTGAGTAGCAATTTGGCCCCTAATCATAAATAATTAGGGATCCGTTTTGTTCATAACTTAGACGTGTGTTTGAATTGCCAGTTTCTGAGTGAATGTAGCGTGTAGTTTTGTTGTTCTGTTTGACGGTTAGGGCAGATTCCGCAGCCTAGGGTCACGGGGACGGTCTGCAGATCTGGTGGATTTCCGGTCATCCGTGTAGGCTGCCCTGCGATTAGGGGACGGATGAGCCGCAACCATGAAATCCAGCACTAACCGAGTTAGGAATTAACTAATGCATAAAATACTGAGAAGTTCGCCACAATTAAACATTTCACAGTCAATGTCCGATTAGCGGGCTAACAGGTTATTTAGTCGTACTTCAGGAAAGTAATCTTGGTTGTGTCGAATTATTAATTTGTTAACTAGGAAGAAGTTATTTTATGTAGTTTCAGCCAGGAATAAGGGTACTCACTGTCATGTTTAAAAATAGTTTTAGGGTTTGTAGCTTTCATTGGTTAAGTTGTATCGGTTGTAATATTCAGTGCGAAAAAACACAAAGGGATAGTCCAAGCTAAGCAAAAAGAATTAAACCCATGATGAGATTCGAACTCAGGACCTCCGGATGCGGGGTCCGGTACTCAGCCAGTGAGCTACACGGGTTATGTTTAGAACTAGTTCAAGCTCGCCTATATATGAAAGCAACTTGGCAACCCAGCACGTGTGCAATTGAGCTAATACACTATATGTGCAAATCACGCATATGTGAAGGTAAACTTTAATCGTGAATTTCTCGCTAACACCTGGACGGTTTGAGCTGTCTCAAAAAGGAAAACGTTCAGCTCTCCAAACTCTACAAAATGGTATAATTGTCAACCCAATTATTTTTCATTAATTAATTAACACCAGTAAATTAACATTAACACTGGAGTGTTAAGCCTGCGCAGAATGCAATCTGCGCAGGAATTAATTAATTTCAATTAAGTTTTTCTCACTAACTACTGAATATTTTCTGGTACTGTAAGTGTAAAAAATGTCCAGTTTTTCAAGCTCTACAAGAATATGTAACTTTCGTCCAATTTCGTGTTCATCAAAGTTTTGCTAATTTATATGCTGATTTTGCACGAGTACTGACATGTGCTCGTGTGAAAGGGTGGTTGTACGTGCGACTTCCACTCGGCTGGCTGCTGGGGTTGCCAGCGCCGGATCGAATAGCGGTTCGGCACGTCCCCTGTTAGGGCACTAGGATAAGTGGGAGGTAGATTTAGAAGTAGAAGTAGTTCGGTAGGTCGGTAGGTCGGTAAGTAGGGACTGCGTAAAATGGCTGCTGAGACAGTGAGTGAGTGAGTTTCTGCATTTTTGGTAAGAAAAGAGTTAAAACTAACTATGTGCAAAAACTCACCCACAAAGCAGCATATTAATTTATTTTATCAATATAGGTAGGAAAACTGATTAGCCATAGAACTCTCAAGCAATCAGCAGTATTAACTCATAAGTTAGCATTACGTAGGTTTCAGTAATTTAATATATATAGGTAGATAGGTAGTAGCTAGGTTAACTGTAATAAATGTCAAGTGTCTGACCATCTTCCAACATTAGAAATTCATCTAAAAACGTCAAGTTTTGTGCATATTTTAGCAGCGGGCCA
The DNA here is from genome assembly GCA_030248195.1 of Trissonchulus latispiculum. Taxonomy (NCBI): domain Eukaryota; kingdom Metazoa; phylum Nematoda; class Enoplea; order Enoplida; family Ironidae; genus Trissonchulus; species Trissonchulus latispiculum. The sequence goes on along the minus strand of JASAND010006164.1, from coordinate 13,442 downwards.
CGGGAAACAAGCCTGTTTCCCGTGGCAAATCAATGAAACTGGGCCAGAACCAGACCAGAAATACAAGTTTTGTTCTGTCTTTTAGTCTGTTCAAGCGAACCCGTGAACTTCTGTCAGAATCTGTTTGCATTAATCTAAAATGGGCCAGACGGCCCGGTTTGTGCAAGAAAAGGGAAGAAACAAGCAAGGTTTCCAAGTAATGTGCGAATAGCGAAGTTTATGCGTTTTTAAGAACTGTGTCGTCCAATTACAAGTTAGTTGAGACAAGAGTACATAATAGAATAAGAGTATGAAACTCTTACGCTACTATGTACTAAACATGCTTGACATGCTCGGGTCGCTTACTCGGGACCCCCCCCCCCCCCCGAAAGTCTCGGGGGGTCTCACCCTACACTAATTACATGCTTTCATATAAGTGTGTGTCTGCTCGCTGATTCTCTACTTAGCTTAGGCTTACGATAGGCATTTTATTAGTAATTTTTAATTAATCAATTATAACTTTAATTAGGTTAATGTAATTTAAAAACTAATTCGACAACTTTGTAGCATTTTTTCTGCTCTTTCCAACGATATAAAAATTGTTGCACAAAACAGAAATTCGTGGGAATGTAGTTTGCAACAATTTTTATATCGATGGAAAGAGCAGAAAAAATGCTACAAAGTTGTCGAATTAGTTTTTAAATTACATTAACCTAATTAAAGTTATAATTAATTAATTAAAAATTACTAATAAAATGCCTATCGTAAGTCTAAGCTAAGTAGCGAATCAGCGAGCAGACACAGACTTATATGAAAGCATGTAATTAGTGTAGGGTGGGACCCCCCGAGACTTTCGGGGGGGGGGGTCCCGAGTTAGCGACCCGAGCATGTCAAGCATGTTTAGTACATAGTAGCGTAAGAGTTTCATACTCTTATTCTATTATGTACTCTTGGTTGAGACCTAATATGGGTCCAGACGTGAGAACATCCGAATCGTTTTGTCCGCGCAAAGAGTTACCTCAAGTTTAATCAAAATCAACAAGTTGTAATTTGAAATGGCCAAGAAGGCCTGTTTGTGACAAGAAATTACTAAGAACAGTTAATTTTGTCAAAAGGCGATAGCCAATGCTTTTGTGTCATTTTGTCGTTTCACAAGTTCAAATAGGGCCCAAAATGCACATTTTGGGGCCAGGAAAGTAAAAGAGCGAGTAATGGTTGCTGGGTTCGATTCCCGCACCGTGACCTTGTACTAATGGGTTTTAACCCATTTGATTCAGGTGCGCGGATCGTCTCCACTTCGGAATTGAAGTCAGTGAACTAGTCGGACTTGGATAGTCAGTGGAAGTCTTTGAATTATCAGAATCAGTAGTGGTTGATTGTTGGATCCGGAAGTGATCCCAGAGTTGATTTTGGACCTATCAGACAGACATTTGTGGAGCCTAATCACTGTAGGTACCTTGTGGACTTAGAGCATAACTAAGGTCGAGATCAGAGACGAATTCCGCCAGCGCCTCCCCTCCCCTCCCCCCAAATGGAAAAGTGCCGACCCCACCCTCGAAATTTTGGAGGCAGACGACCCCACCCCCAAATGGCCAAATACTAGACCCCAGACCCCACCCACTCAAATTTGCCAGACCCCACCCTCAAAATTTTGAAAATTTTGCCTCAAAATCAGTAAAAATTCGAAATTTTTTGGAAAAATTCGATATTTTTGCAAAAAATCCAAGTTTTTTCGAATAAATGAGCAAAAATGAAGAAATATGGTTGATTTTAAGTTGGAAATAACGGTTTTTTAGCAAATTTGCGAATTTTTTCTAAATTTTTGACCTAAAAATTTTTACCCCCCCCCCCCCCAAATTCGATTTTTCCGCACCCCCCCCCACCACAACACCATAGGTGTAATTGGGGGGGGTAACCCCCCCTGCCATTTTTTAAAACCCCCCCACAAATTTCGGGGGGCCCCCGGCCCCCCCCCCCCGGGTAGTCCAAAAATGGGGCATTTTTAGGGTAAATTTGGCAAAATTTTTAAAAAAAGTCCAAATTTTTGGCTTAACGTGTTTATTATCGCGAGAAATACACGTTTATAACGGTTTTATGGACTTCTAGACTCAATATTGACCTTATTCTGGACTCAGAAACATGTTGGCAATCAAGTTTTCGACTTTAAACACACTGTCTAATGTTAAAATTACTTAATGATTTCATGTTTTTCGGTATTAGCAATGGCTGAAAATGCGATTTTTGGCATAAAAATAGAAAAAATTTTTTGGGGGAGGTTTGGGGGGGGGGTCGCGGGGGGGGGGGTTTGGGGGGGGGTCTAAAAACACAGGAAGAACTTGTGCGGGTAAAATCGTTGTAAATTGCTGCGCAAGGTACAACGATTTTACCATCGATTTACAACAAATTTTTAATGGAATTTTAATATTTTTTAATGGATTTACAATGTTTATATCCGTTTTTACCATAAGATTATAACGATTTTACAATGGTTTTAGTTCGGTTTTTATACGTATTTACAATAATTTTACCACGTTGTAAAATTGTTGTAAATCTGTTGTAAAATCATTGTAAATGCAATCGGATCAATTTACAATGTTTTTACAACTTTTACAACGAATTTACAACGTCTTTATAACGGTTTTACCATGTGGTAAATTTGTTGTAAAATAGTGGTAAATCTTTACAACGTTTTTACAATGATCCAAAATTAGTTTTAACAATTTTATAACATATTTACCACGTTGTAAATTCGTTGTAAAATCATTGTAGAAACGTTGTAAACATTTACCACTATTTTACAACAAATTTACCACATGGTAAAACCGTTATAAAGACGTTGTAAATTCGTTGTAAAAGTTGTAAAAACATTGTAAATTGATCCGATTGCATTTACAATGATTTTACAGCAGATTTACAACAATTTTACAACGTGTAAAAATTATTGTAAATACGTATAAAAACCGAACTAAAACCATTGTAAAATCGTTATAATCTTATGGTAAAAACGGATATAAACATTGTAAATCCATTAAAAAATATTAAAATTTCATTAAAAATTTGTGGTAAATTCATTGTAAAATCGTTGTACCTTGCGCAGCAATTTACAACGATTTTACCCAAAAAGTTCTTCCTGTGAAAGGGGCCCCCCCCAAAATTCCGGGGGAGGGGGCCCCCCAACCAAAATCCCCGTTACACCAATGCTCAAAACGGCTGACCCCACCCACCTTAATTTCGGCTACCCCCTCCCCCAACGTTTTCTCAAGGTACACCTATGTGGATGGGTAGCAGAACGTTGATGGAGGGTAAACTGGGCTGGGCTTATTCCAGAGAATTTTTCTTCGGGATATCTTTGGGGGACGAGTCAATTGTGGGGAGGGGGAGAATTAGCCAAAATGCTTCTAAAACCATGCTAAAAATTGCGCTATTTTTGCTAGAAAGCGGATTTCGTGCTGAAATATGCACAAATCGACGAAAAATCTCCGGCGAAGACGGAAAATGTTTGAAAATTTGGTCTTCTGAGCGATTTTTTCAGGTTAAAAGTTGGTAGGTACCAAAAAGGGGCCCCCACTTGGGGGGGGCGAGTTTTTTCATCAAACACCTTTTTTCTTTTTACCCCATAAAGTGTAAGATTATATACCAAAATTTCCCTAGGGAATTATTTCCTCCCGGAAAATTTTCGCTAGCGGTTGTTGTAATCATTCTGCTGGGTGTATTCATTGTTTCTAGAAGTTTCAGCGCTGTTTCGTACTTTAATTTTATGCTAAGTAATTAATTTGATATTTTATTAGCTGATCTTTCCCAATATTTAGCAGTGCATATAAATTAAGAAAATGTTTAAAATCAATGTAATTAAAATTTATTTTAATCTATTCAGTCAGTGTAGGCTGAGGCTTCAACTATCATTTTGAATCTTGGACTCCTACTTCAGTAATTATTTGAAATTACTCCCCCCTTGAAAATTTTCAACTCCCTGCCTGAATTTTTGCAAAATTTTAGCCAAATATTCGAAAATTTTCTAAATATTAGCGAAAATTGCTAAAATTCGCTTAATTACCTTAAAAATCGATAAAAATAGCTGCAAATTGAAACATTTTGCAGTTTTTTAACGAAAAACCAATTTTTCGCCGACCCTCCCCTCGAAAAGTTTTTTTACCCCTCCCCCAAATCGACTTTTTTGCCAGACTCTCCTCCCTACGTTTTTCAAACCCCCACCCCAACTTTTTTCGCCAGCCACACCTTATGCTCTCAGATAACCCTCCAACCCCCGCGCCCCCCCCCCCGGCATACAACCTACCACCTATTCACAGGAAAACGTTCAGACGAAAGCTTATTCCGGAAAAAGTCTGGCAAAAATCTGAAAAATTTTTTAATGTTAAAATTTTCCAGACTTTTTTCCAGGTTTTTTCTGTTTAGAAAACGTCTAGAAAATACCTGGAAAAGTTTATTTTCAAGGTATTTTCTAGATTTGGAAAATGTCTGGAAAAAGTCTGAAAAATCTCTGGAAAAAACCTGGCATTGTACCTACCACCTGTTCACAGGAAAACGTTCAGACGAAAACTTATTCCGAAAAACGTCTGGAAAAAATCTGAAAAATTTTTAATGCTAAGATTTTCCAGACTTTTTCCACGTTTTTTCTGTTTAGAAAACGTCTGGAAAAAATATATATACCTGGAAAATTTTTCCTGAAATTCTCAAGGTATTTTCTAGATTTGGAAAATGTCTGGAAAAAGTCTGAAAAATCCCTGGAAAAAGTCTGGAAAAACGTTTTTCCAGACATTTTCCAGATTTTTTCCAGACTTTCCAGTCGTTGTCTAGACTTTCCAGGTTTTTTCTAGGCATTTTCCAGATTTTTTCCAGCCATTTTCCAGATTTTCCCCTTACATTTTCCAGACTCTACGCTCAAGTTACAATAATGCAGCCCCCCCGGGTAGTTTTGGACGCTGTTTAAGATAGGCTATTAAAATCCGGGGGGGGGGAAGGACAAGGGACGGCCTGCGCCCCCTCCTGTAAAAATACCCTGATGTCGAAGCCAGGTAGATATCATAATTTTCTTTTTGAAGGTTAGTGGTTTTTTGCCCTGTGCACCCTGAAATAACAAGATGTCTAGCGGGTCTCCTGCTGACAGGAAGGCGGAATTGGAACGAAAGAAGGCTCGTTTAGCTGCCATCCGAGAAGAAAAACGTCGCAGAGAAGAAGCTCGTCGCCGACAGTTGCTCGAAGGTTCTGGCACTGCGGACACTGCTCCAGCAGATCCTGATGCTGGTGTGTGATTATATATACTTATGTAAAGTTGTTGTGTGCAACAGCAAACATTTTGCAACAAAGGCGGCATCCACATGCTTTTCAAATTCTTAAATATCTGCTTTCGAAGTAGCTGGCTGCCTCCTATAATAAGACATGGCTACGTTTGTGCCCTGAAGCAAATTACTTTGTATATACGTACGTTTTGATAAATATATACGTACGTAATGTATATATTGCATCTACTGTCATTTTCCAGTTTTATCATGTTTACCGACATCTTTTGTAGGAGACAATTCTGATGTCAGGAAACAAGCTGAGGATATCTTAAAAGACTTAGAAGACAAAGGTTTTATTCCACCTTCTAGTTCATCTTCAGCATTGGATGCTTTAGACACTTCGGACGGTACGCTCGAAGCTGAACGTGGTGTAAGCCCAGGAGGTGACGGTGATAGTTATTCTTTATTTCAATTTGGTTTATTTCAATTTGTAGGGAAACATCTCGACTTTTTGAGATATATACCTATATGTATGCGGTTATGAAAATACTTTCTGTTGGTTAGGAATATTTAATGTATTACAATACACAAGAAATGTTCCGCACAAAAGGGGATAATATGCGTGTTGGGCCTATGTCTGTCTTTTAAATTCCGGTTGAGAAAGGCATAAATCCGACACAGCAACTTTTGGTGGATCGTTCCATGTCAAACGTTACTCAGATCACTTACGGCTTTCATTTGATAACAAATTTGACCACTTAAAAAATTTTATTTTTGACCCAAAATCGCCTAAGTCCCCACCCCACCACAGCACTCTACAGCCACTTTGGGTACGCAGTTCTATGACAAAAGTTGCTCAGCTCACTTAGGGCTTTCATTTGATATCAAATTTGACCACTTTTGAAAAATTTTATTTTTGACCCAAAATCGCCTTAGTCCCCACCCCACTCCACCACAGCACTCTGCAGCCACTTTGGGTATGCCGTTCTATGACAAAAGTTGCTCAGCTCACTTAGGGCTTTCATTTGATACCAAATTTGACCACTTTTGAAATACTTTATTTTCGACCACTTGACCCACCCTACCCGACTTACCCTTCAAACGGCAAACTGGAACCAGCCCAGCAAAATAGGTACGTCGGACGGCAAAACGGACACCGGGAATGAGCGGGGCGCACCAGAAATCCCCTATAGACAAGTTTTGAGAGGCCAGGTAGAGCCTACTATGGACCTCCAGGAAGCGGTTTCCGACTTTACCCTCCCGTCGGCAATGTGGAACCAGCCCAGCAAGATGGGTGGGCCTGACGGTAAAACTGACTGCGGGAATCGATTCTCCGTACCAGAAAACCACTGTATGGAAGATTTGAGCTTTCAAAGTTGAATAGATCGCGAGAATTTTCGATTTTTCATTTTTCGAATTTTCGGCATTTTTGACGGGCCACTGTGGTCGCTAGGGAAGTGATGGAGAAACGCAACCTGGACCGTTAGTTAGTCCAATATATGTAATTGCTGAATATAAAAAGAAATCAGCTCCAGCTCGTAAAGTTCGACCTGAGCGACGACCACAAAAATGGTCACTTTTCGCTATGAGCCGACTTTGCGGCGGCGCTGTGACGCAGTTGCGGCGCAAAAAAGTTGTGATTCTTAAATTCTTTAGAGGGTACTACTAGACCCTATAGCCCTTTAGGTTGGTCCACCGCTGCAGTTCACGTGAAAGCGGCGAACATTATCTACAATACAACCATCAAATAGGAGAAACCGGAAATATACATCGCCGCCATAATTTCCCAGACATACTAAACTCGATGTGCTCTACAATTTGCGCATGAAATCTGCTCAGGATTTTGCGCAGCTACTGCGCAGCTTATTTTACACTCCAGTCTCCAGCCACTTCTCACACATATATGTATTATAGGGGTCGCTGCCGCGACCCCTATGATACGTTGCCTACGTATGCTGGTGTTTGCGTATTCGAATTAATGCTATTTTCCATTGATTCCAAATATATTTATTTAGTCTCTTCCTTGCTTGTTTTTGTTCGATTTTCTACATTCATTCTCCATCTTTGCTTTTGTTGCGTATTGCATATATATATATACGTATTATATATGCACAGCTTAAGGCAAAAATTTTTCGGGAAAGCCAAGTACAGGTCTTTGAAATTCTGCTACAATTTTTATTCATAAAATTTAACGTTTTCGAGTAACCAAATTATTGTTTCGTTTAACGTATATATATAGTTTTGTGTTAAATTCATTAAGACTATTGATGTGCGCTGAAAAATTTGCCGGCTCTGAAGCTCCGGCCGGATCAGGCTGTTGGAATATATACGGAAGTTAAAATTGTAAAAATTTTAATCTAAGCAAATTATTTATTCAATGAAAAGCACGTCTACTCACTGTTTACTTTTATCGCTTCACATTTTTATCTTCAGAATATGGTTTCTTTGCTATATATGTCATATAAACATTATTGTTCTATTTGTTAGCCTGTATTTTTGATCTAAAATGAGTTCAGACATTGACAACATGCAACATGCCAGATTCGTAATTTAGGTCTTATTGATTACGCGTTCGTTTGTATAAAAGCCATTGTTAGTTTACACTACCGTTTAGTTCAAATACTTCACTTTTTAAAGATTTGTTGAGTTTAAGTTATATATATACGTATATGGATTAGGACTCCATAAAATTTGTTACTAGAATTTTGTCAAAAACTAAACGTTTCAAGTCCGAAAATAATAAATTAGTGCAAATTTAGCATTTGTGGACCAGATTTGCCTTTATCCACTATTTAATTTTTAATAAAGTACATATACATAGTCATAAAATAAATCTGAACTAGAAATTCTGAAAAATTCTAAAAATATTAGAAAAGAAGTGTGAGATGAAAGCAAACAATTGTAGACATTGGAAGTTTAAGGTGCTGGTATCGTTTTTTGCAGTGCTTTTGTGGATAATTTTTGAAACGCCATAACTTTCGCAATTTTGTGAGTTGGAAAAAGCTTTATACATCATTTTAAAGCTTATAATCTGTAGATTCTCATGAAAGTATGAAACTAGTAAAAATCTGCAAAAAATGACGAAAATGTTCTGACATACTGACATCTGACAGGCTGAATATAGACCAAAAATTTTTGAACATCGATTTTTCAAAACTGTGGAATCGGCCAAAATTTTTTCTTGTGCTGTCCTATAAAGGACGTGTGGGGCGAGGGACATTTTTTTGGATTTGGCTCAGCAGGTCTTAACGGATAAGAAAATCCATTTAATGTGAGGTGACACGAAATTTCGCAACTTTGCACTGATTTTTTTCGCAACTGGAGATGTTTTAGCTCAAACCTAGAAAAATGTCCCTCCGCAATAGTGCGAATTCTCATTCTGCCAAAAATCACGCGAATCCGTTGGGTAGTTTTTGAGAAATCGATGTTCAAAACAAAATAATCGCAGTTTTGCCAAAATGGTTTTTCGGCCAAATCTCTAGTTTAGAGCAACAAACTCCGGCTAATAGGCATTGATAAAATGTGCAATGAGACTGTATATCGATCGAGTATAAATAAACCAAAATTGTCCGTACGATTTGGCAGTAATTTTGAAAAAACTGATTTTCTCGAAAACGGCCATTTTTGGACCCCAAAAATCGTTTTTTGCTTATACTGACTTAACCACTGGAGATAGCTCAAAAATTGTAAAAGCAAAAATGTTCATTTTTGTGCCCTCTTTCCAGCCATATCAGCCAATCTGGTGTCTCGACTATGTGCTGAGAGAATAATGGCAAAAACCAAAAATTTCTTATCTTTGCACCTAAAAATGCGGGACTGGTCCCAGAATGTTAAAGAGCACCGAAAGAGTATATATGGAAAGTTTCATCTACTTTCATAAAGAATTAAAGCCTATAGGGTCAAATTTACACAAAGCGATACCAGCACCTTAAGTAGACGCATAGAGTTTTTCGGAAAAGGGAATAATTGATGGATTATAATTAATTGCAATTAATTAACGTTTTATGAAAACAATTCCTAGAGGTCATAGTTTAGAATTACCATTTAATTTTTTGTTATAATATCTGGAAAGTTGGAAAAATTGTCTCCAAAAAACGAATCTTACAGTTCTTACGCACTGTTCTGAGAAATCGTGAGGTGCTACAGCAACAAATCACCAAAACTCTTCCAATGTCTCTTCATCTCTTCATTGTCCAATTTGCAGACAGGCTTTAAAGCTCAAAATTGGCTGCTCCGGGTACCCCGAGCTCCAGAGCAGAAGCCCGATCCGGAGCACCGAAAATCGTTGAAAGTTGAGTCGAACTTATCGCGGAGGCTCGGATGTGGGAGGGATATATTTTGCTTTTTCGTCTGCAGCGTATTATCTGTATATTTACATACGTATTACTTAGCTTTTCTGAATGCTCATGACATGTTTCTTCCGTCGTATATATACATCCGTACATAATTTTAATTTTTGTCCCGTGCAGGGTTTTTTTTTGGTTGCGGACAAGTGTGCATTTTTTGTGCATTTTTAAAAAATAGTGTGCATTTTGGAAAAAATGTGTGCATTTTTAAAAAATTGCTTATTTTGAACCATAACGTACATTTTTGGCCGTAATTTTGTGTTCTACGCATTTTTGACTTCAACTGGAATCCCACGCATTAGTTGATGTTTTGATGACGATTTTAAATCTTAACTGGTTAGCACACGTATATATATATACTGATATTTAGGCAAATGCAGAACTATACAAACTAACGTATATAGGTGTCGGGTTTTGACATCTGCAATGCTGTGAACCTATTAAGCGCAAAATTTTGAATAACATAAAATCAACATAGGATTGTCAATTTGCTGCCAAATTTACTTATATAATTCAAGAATTTCTTCAAAGTAACGATAAAATCCGAGCTGAAATTACGTATTGGTGTAATTCAGCCCCTGTTCTGCGGGTAACCATTTAATATATATATCTAACGTATATATATAATGCAGAAATTAGATTGAAAGTCGACGCCGGGGAGGTCTGGGGCGGAGTTCCCCAGAAGTTGGGAATTTTTTGGAATTTTGAACACGAAAGAAATTTTTATGAACAATTTCTTACCATTTTAACAGATTAACAAACGGCAATAAGAGAGCTAGCATTGCACACGTCGAACCGTTGTAGAGGAAGAAAATGTAAAGAAATGCTTTGAGAAAAATAGGCTTAATCCAGCATTTTATTTTTGACGATGAAGGAACGCACACTAGTATAAATATAATAACAATCTAAAGCAGAAATATTTCAATAATTAGTGGCTTTAGTGAGGAAGAATAAAACAAAGAAAGGTTGTTGCGACGTTGCCATGACCGAAAAATAGTACGTAAGAAAAAGCGGGGGTCTGGGGGCGGCAGCCCCCAGCTAAAAGCTAAAGCTTTTTTTAAAATTTAAAGCACTTTGGAAATTTTTTAGAGCATTTTGTGGTCAGCGGAAGCAAAATTTGACTGTGCATTTATGTGTGCATTTTTAAATTCGAGTGTGCATTTTGGAAAAAAAGTGTGCATATGCACAGTAAAATGCACAAAAAAACCCTGGTCCCGTGCTTTCGCATTTTTTTGTTATTCTCGTAGAATTGTCTGCATTTCCGTATATATTTTGGCTCCATAACCGATCTGGTATTTTAGGGACAGGAAAGGAGGCCAGTCCGGTCCAGCATATGGTATACAAAAGTAGAGGAATGGTAAATCTACAGAAGGCTGAAACCGTACAGGTCAATTTCGCTCCTCGCGAACAGGTATATATATACGTACATAATCGTTATGTTTGTTTGTTATCTGTTAGAAAGCAGATTGTGCGCTGCGGGCTTTGGCTTGCATTTCAGTACGTATATATAGTTTAAAATCAATCAATTTTGACTTGTGGTGTAAGAAACATAAATTTAAATCAACATTTCTTATGTACAGCTTTTGTTTGTTGTTTTTGTGAATTTTTTATTTTCTTGGTATTAATATTTCTGTAGGTGGTATACAATAAAACAACTCAAACCATCTCTGACGGAGGCGATCGTGAAATTCCAGGTCTTCACTCCTACGAATGGGACGATGAGTTCGGTAGTTTGGGCGGCGGAATGCCAGGCGGGCCGACGACCCCGGAAGAGGTATTCGATATGGAAGGTTCGCCACCGCCCGGCTTGTCTCATTTACCGCATATTGAGCTTATACGCCCAGCGGAGGTTGGTGACAGAGTTCTATCTCTCAATGACTGGCTGGCTGCTGCCTGCTGCACACACAGTGCTCTCTATATCTTGATTTGTTTCATAATAATAGCCTTGGTTGAATAGTTTTGTTGAAAGTTACATGAGTTTGCATTGCATCAGACATCATGCATAGTCTCAAATTAGTTCTATCAGTTCACATTACTTTTCGTTTCAAGTTAACCCTGATTCACCAGTTCGCCTTCCGCGGCCCGGGTGGCGGTAGAGACTACCAGTATTTATATTATTATTTTATAGCTTTGTTTTTTCTGTCTTTTATGCATTCTGGGTTTGTTTTTCTGGTTTTCTCATTGGTGATTTCTTATCCTAATTCTTATTTTGGTCCTTTCTTTAATCTCTTCTAACTGCACGGATATCTCGTCCAAACCAAAATTCTGACACAGTTGCACCTGGGTAAATGGGGAGGTGGCAGGTTGCGCATGATGCGCACTAAAGTTCAGCTTTATATTACGTTGATTATTTAAAATTTACCTCAAAAGTGACCCTTCTTTTGGGCGGCAGAGTAGTCAGTTTTTATTATGTTTACCGAAGACGCACCATAATTTAATTCCCTTCTACGAAAGATCTAGCCCATGTATGAACACATTTCGAACATTAGTGACAATGGTTTTTGTGATTAATTTCTTCTAACAAAACTTGGTTAAATTTTCCTTTTCGAAAATCCTGTATCGAATATCGAAAAGTCAAAGATTTTTGAATATCGAATAAGCCCTCTCAACTATATATATTGCCATTCCTTTTCCTGATTCGAGCATGATTTTCTGGGGACTTGTTTTTCTAGCGGGCGAATGGCGTTGGATTTCATTTATTGTAGATTAATTTTCGTACTCGGTGTTAACATTCATAATACGGAATTTAATTTCGCTCAAATAAACAAATTTCTAAACAACAGTGTGACTACGAATTTTTGAAAGGGGACGATTTTGCGTGCTGTTAACTTCAACTTTATGTATATACGTAAATAATATGAGGTCTTGCTTCCTTTGTGTTATATAATATGTATTGCAAAGCAGGGTTTTCGTTTCACAATTTGCGTCAGTGCTGCGTCAGGAAAGCTTTTATTGCGTCAGGAACAGGGGTCACAGCGTCACACAAAAATTATATTTATTTTAAACAGTTTAATAAGTATTTTAAACAATATATTATTTTAATTTTTAAGCAATATTTGACTTGTGAATACGCAGCATTAAACACATTTTCCACCTATTTTTCAAATTTTCCATCATTGAAACCGACTAAATGTATGCCGTAATAAGATCTAGAGAATGAATCAACAAGGGGGGTCTGGGGGGCGGAGCTCCTGAAGCTGAAGAATGTTTGCAGTTAAGACTGTTCCAGAAATTAATTTAGAGCTTTTTCGCGACCAACTGATGTGGTATTAAGTATGGCCGGTTATTGCAATATCGAATATATTTGCTTATTTTTAAGTGCTACATCTGCAAGACTTGCAAGCTGTTGCCGCTGCTACATGCGCCCATGCTATAAATAAATAATTAGTTTGTCAGTCATCGTAGCAATCCGCAACAAGTAAAAACGCAGGCAGGCTGGGATCTGGGGGCGCAGCCTCCAGTAGAAAAATTTTAGAAATATCACGTTTGAAACACAATTTTTGTAGCAACTACAATTTCTTCCCTCTAGCTGAAGTTCAAATCCAGCTGCGTCAGGCTTGCGTAAGGGCTATTTTCATTTGCGTCACACGAAAAATTGGCGCCATGACGCAGCCCCTTGACGCAAAAACCATGTTGCAAGGCTTTCCATTGAGTCTAAGTGGCTTTGCGCCACAACTGTGATATGTTTAAGGTGCCTGGGGAGAAAGCATTGGCTCCGCTTGCTGAAGAGAAGCGGACAGTTCCGGACTTATCTGAGGAAGAACGCGAACAGATTTTGCGCTCTGAAGAATTTGTGAGATTCTTTGATCGGTCCACCCGCATAATTGAACGAGCTCTGACTGAAGAAGTAAGTCAAAGTTTACTGAATGTAGGAATT
>JASAND010006163.1:0-30713 GCA_030248195.1 Trissonchulus latispiculum | reverse complement strand
AGCAGAAAATATAAATTACTCCCAATTACAAGCATTTCACACAGCTTTTCCAACAGTCGAGTTGAATTAAGCACTTCTAGGCCGTCATAGGGTGAGCTGTAAGTGTCGGAGATCCGCTCACAAAATCTCACCCTGGAACCCCTCGCCAGCAACCACAAACTGAGACTCCGTGCCCCCCACCGGTGTAGCACTCTTCCTGGCACCCACTACAGGCCCCGGCCCGGTACAGCAGTCCACTGGGCGTTCTTTTTCGGCCTACGCTTAAAAGGTACTCTTAATATTAGTATTATAACATTATATCTATGAAAATATTTCTTGTCTCGGTTTGTTTTGTAGTTGCGTTCAAAACAGTTGATGATTTGAAGAATGCCTTCTGATTGCTGGGTCAGGGAAATCTGTGAAGACCGGGCAGTCTGTAGGAGCGCACAGTGACCTTCCGGCTGAGATTTGCCAAACTTTTGATTGCAGCTCATCCGATGCTATCAGTCTCCTTCCTGCTTTTTAAAGCTGATTTCGCGGTATGAATGCCTTTTATTTATTGTTGAAATAGTGTAAGCTTTAATTGAAAATCTATTGTTTAGCCTCAAGTCTTTTGTGTCCAAGTGTTTTTTGTTTGTTCCTGTTACAAAGCATGCCATGGCTTTCTACGAAGTGGGCGTCTGTCAAAGTTGTAATGTGCTTACATACTTCTAAAGTGTCTGCTGACTTTTCCCACGCCCCGGGGAGCTCTGTGTCTGGAATTAAGGAGGTCCCTGATTTGTGGTGGAATTTTATCGGCAACTATAGACTCGTCCTGTCCTTGGTGCAAGAATTGGACAATTGTAAAATCAAATTCGAGCTTTCGATTTATATAAATGGGTATTTTAGTCGCAAAATTTGTTTGAATTATTTATTATATTTATTATGAAATATTTTATCTTCGAATCCTGGTGTCTTGGCGTTTTTAGTTGGAAGTGCTCTTGGAGGGGGGGACCTGCCATCTGGAGTTGGCGGTTGAATCTCAATCGTTTAAGATATGCTTAGTCGCTGCAGTGTATTGCTTTTGTTTTAGAATTCCTCTGAGTCTCGCGGTTCTGGGTCATACGTGCCAGATTCAGCTTCTTCAGATATCGGTTCTGCTGGTATACGTTTTTGCACATATTTTGTTAAAATTTAATCAATAAATAATATAATAAATAATAATAATAATAAATAATAATAATAATAATAAATAATAATAATAAAATAATAATGTGCAACAAACAATAACATTTTCCATTAATAAAGATGGTTCAGTCTTATTCTTGAGAGCATTGTTGTCTTTATTACTTAAAGCCGTATTTTAACCTTTTGAATTCGAATCTAATATGTGGATTTTAATGTTGTCTGCTGATGTCGTTACAGTTGTCTCAATTAGTTGGTGATTGCTGTGGCAACACATTGTTGTCAACTTTTCTAGTTTGATTTATTCCAGATGCTGGTTCCGTGAGCAGCCGCTCTTTTCAGCAGAGTCAACCCAGAAATGGGCCTGATTATCCAGATGATGGCACTGTAGACACAGAAAATGGTTCTAATTTGCCACATCCGCCAGAGGTAATTAGTAGATTTCGTGGGTATAATAAATACTGCAATAAAAGGTGTTGCCCTACTTTGGAAAATGGGCAAAACAATGATCAACCCATTTTGCATTGGCGACACTTGAAGTCTTGACTGAGGTAGAAATACAGTCCCTTTCTTTTTCTTGCTTTCTGTTTTCTATGAATGTTTGTTCTTTTTTCAACTTCTACGAATTGTCCCTACTATATATATATATATATAGAATTCAATCCTTCTCCCTAATAGGAGTTATATATTTCATATATTCATTTTAGCAGAGACGCGTTTTGGACCACCGTGGCGTTCCTCAGTTCGCGAGCGACAGATTTCTCCCCGAGTTTGAATCACCATTATCGCTCGATGATGTTGGCAATACGATGTACATGGCAGCCTATCGCAGGCTTACCACCCCTGGCGATGGCAATCCTTACTTTCGTTCTAGGAACGGGGAGGTACTTCGCAGATATGCCGCATTGTCTACTAAGGAAAAGATGGTAATCCGTTTGCTATTGTATAATACTAATTTAGGATGCCGGATCCGATACCGGGATGTTTCGTGTTGTAGACCCTTAATCCTGTTAGTCAATTCGCATAAGCTCTGCAATTAGCTCATTAAGCGAGCTTAAACAAAATCTGCTGACAGCAAGGCTACCTTATGGCTCACTCTTGCCAGGGCATTTTCTTTGTTCTGTTTCAACGACGTAAAGGGTTCTATTTTAACGACGAACTAGGCGCTTATTGTTCTTACTTACTTACTACTCTATTGCAGAATATTTTGATGGACCACGGTGAGATAATGAAACTGCGGAAGCAGTGTGATGCCGATGCCCCTACTTGGCATACATATCATCGTAGATCAAAAGGCCGCCAAGCCCGAGCTGCCAACCAGACTTTGTTCTCTCCTCGGGAGTATATGACTGCTGAGAAACTGGACAAAATCAAGGAGCTAAAATGTTACAGGGATACTTCCGTCACTAGACTCAGATGCAGATTGAACCCTGTTCACATGGACCTTAAAGTTTGGCTCAGGTTGAATACTTACTCTCCCTCTCTCCCTTAGTGTTTTATCTGCAAATGCTTTGTTGCTTTATTGTTCTATTGCTCTGGTTTAAATTTGCAAGCTGGCCTGGCCGCAAACAGAGACATTATTATGATTTTCGACTTTTTTGTTCGTAATTTTAAAAGGAGAAGATTACAAAAATTTTGGCCATAGATTAGCTTCTGTGTTCATCTGAATTCTTGACCAAGCAACTGGTCTCCGTTCCCGCAAGCCCATGGGCCATCGTGCGTAAAACGGGCCACGCTCACATAACACAGAAGCAGGCAGACCAAGTTCTAAGCTTACTGAGTTGTCTAACGTATATAACACTACTGTAGAGCTGCAGCATCAACGAAACTGGTTTCACAGTTGCATTTCATTAACTGGTTCCATTAACATTAATGGAGTAAAATTTAAGGAATTAAATTAAATGAGTCAACGCAATTGTAAAGTTGGTTGGTCACCTTTCTAATTCTCACTGTTCTTGTTTGTTTGGCTTACCACGATAACAGCGTAACACGTTATTTTTTATTTTTGATTTCAGCTTTGCCGGATATCGCTATGAAGACCGAACAGATTACTAGTATCTATGTTTCTTCTATTTTTTCAGTTTGACATTGAGTAAATAGCTGTAACTGTACTACCATATTAAACCCTGCTGTGGCCGTGGGCCTACAGCAGCAACAAGAATAACAACTACACCAATCATAATAGCCGCAGTGTTTTCGCCTGCGGCTGTAAACTATGGTCAAATTCTAAAATAACTATAACTAGTGTTTTCCTTTATTCTTGCATTCATTCATTCAAGTAGCCGCGGTTTCTTCACTTGCGGCTAGTTAAATTCCAAATTAAATCAACTAGAAGTCGTGATTTCCTTTATTCTTCATTCTGCAATTAGCCGTTGTTTTAGTTCTTGCTGCTGTCAAACTTTAGGACGCAGAAATCTGTGTAATTAAAGTAGCCGCGGTTTCTTCACTTGCGGCTAGTTAAATTCCAAAATAACTAAATTCCAATCCAAAATATATAAACTAAAAGTCGTGATTTCCTTTATTCTTCATTCTGCAATTAGCCGTTGTTTCAGTTCTTGCTGCTGTCAAACTTAGGATGCAGAAATCTGTGTAATTAAAGTAGCCGCGGTTTCTTCACTTGCGGCTAAACTAGAAGTCGTGATTTCCTTTATTCTTCATTCTGCAATTAGCCGTTGTTTCAGTTCTTGCTGCTGTCAAACTTAGGATGCAGAAATCTGTGTAATTAAAGTAGCCGCGGTTTCTTCACTTGCGGCTAAACTAGAAGTCGTGATTTCCTTTATTCTTCATTCTGCAATTAGCCGTTGTTTCAGTTCTTGCTGCTGTCAAACTTAGATGCAGAAATCTGTGTAATTAAAGTAGCCGCGGTTTCTTCACTTGCGGCTAAACTAGAAGTCGTGATTTCCTTTATTCTTCATTCTGCAATTAGCCGTTGTTTCAGTTCTTGCTGCTGTCAAACTTAGGATGCAGAAATCTGTGTAATTAAAGTAGCCGCGGTTTCTTCACTTGCGGCTAAACTAGAAGTCGTGATTTCCTTTATTCTTCATTCTGCAATTAGCCGTTGTTTCAGTTCTTGCTGCTGTCAAACTTAGGATGCAGAAATCTGTGTAATTAAAGTAGCCGCGGTTTCTTCACTTGCGGCTAAACTAGAAGTCGTGATTTCCTTTATTCTTCTGCAATTCTGCAATTAGCCGTTGTTTCAGTTCTTGCTGCTGTCATAGGATGCAGACTAAAGATGGAATCTATGTAATAGCCGCGGTGTCTTCACTTGCGGCTAGTTAAATTCCAAAATACATAAACTAGAAGTCGTGATTTTCTTTGTTCTTTATTCTGCAATTAGCCGTTGTTCAGTTCTTGTTGCTGTCAAACTTAGGATGCAGACTAAAGATGGAATCTGTGTAATTCAAGTAGCAATTAAAGTAGCCGCGGTTTCTTCACTTGCGGCTTTAAGCTGGTTAAAGACTAAAGTATTTTAGCTATAACTAGTGTTTTCCTTTTAAGAATTCCGGCGTAAAAAATCTTTGTAGATGTGTATATAGATGGCTTAAAACGATGTCAAAAGGACTGGCCATAATTCTGCCAGGGGTTTTGCCGTACTGCAATTAACTGTCCACCGTCAATAATATCAATAAGTTACTGTCGCCACTGTCGGGTTGCAGTACGGTATTACTACACCCCTGGACAGGCAGACCAGTCCGGGTGTATGTAGGATCTGTCTAACATACATAACGGCAGTCTGGGCGTGTAACATCAACAAAGAGGGTTTTACAATGCAGGACAGCGCCGATGACAGTAACTTGATGATGATTAATTGACTGCTTTAACTACCCTTTTCCAGTCTGTATTTTTGTACAAAACCCTATTGTCTGATGCTGCAGCCTGCAGTTAATTCAGTCTGCTTTCGATTGACGATCTGTGCATGCTTGGAAGAGCTGACAATGTGGCTACTATTGTCTGTATATAAGGATACTCTATCTGTATATAGGAAGCCGCAGTCAGTTTCTTCTAAATTTTATTTTTGTAAGCTGCAGCTTTGCTAGCGAGCTGCAGCAATATAAAACCACCTCTTCGGAAAGGGTAGAGTTTGGATTAAAATTAACTGTACCCTTTTCATGAAAACGTTAAAAGAAGGCGTCCAACCGGAGTAGTTAAAATTAACCTTAATTAAAATTATTAAATTAAACTTTTTTAATTAAAATTTAAAATTATTAAATTAAAATTAAAGTACCTTAACAAATAGTACAAATACCTGACGAAGTACAAATAGAACAAAGTACATAGTACCTGACGCTTAAATGAATTTAAATTTAAAAGTTCCATTGTTTAATTCTCGCACAAAATGACATGTTATAAGTATAATGTACATTTTATAGAATGCACTAAGTCTTTTGCTCAAACTCAATGCTATAAGATATAAGCTTCCTTGGAAAATCGTCCGTAGATATGCTTGGATGATGGAATATTGACCAAAGAATCTAAACATAAATGAAGCAGTACTTAGAGATGAGTATACTTATAATTAAAAAAGTTCACTTGAAAACTGAAAGTGCTTTTCCAATACAATCTAATAGAAAAGTGTACACTATAATAAAAATGTACACTATTAGTTTAAAAGTTCTATTATTACGCTTTAAAAGTAGTGTACACAAATAAAGGAAATTATTTCTTCTATTGCTTTATCTATGCTCTTCAGAATCTGCGTACGGAAAGACACGTACGTACTTCTCTGTCTGACGCCTTTCTGAATCTGAGTTAACTTGGAATGCCATTGCACAGAAAATACGTATGTAATCTATGCTATCGCCTACGCATATTAACGAAAGGCAGTAGAGCTGAAGAGGAAAGCTTTTGAAACAAAGTAAACATATAGCTTGTTCGTCTACGCTAGGTAGAGAAAGCCTGCTTGGACGCTTACGTTAATTAAAGAAACATAAGACGTACGTATGCGTCAAGTCTAGAAAGTGAGTCAAACTCTCGCGCTAAACAATTTGACAGATGCATTACCGGGCCTTATAAGGACAGTTTTCCCAGTGGTTGAACGGTGATACTGTCTGCGTTGCCTTATATCTCCTTTTGTATATATATGCCCGGATCCCGGGATGAGGCTGCGCTGCTGCTCATGCAATTTACCCTGATATCTTTTACTACAAGAGAACTGTCCAAGGAAGTCATCAGTGGTTAGAACTTGTATTGGATATTGGTAAAAATGGGGGAGGGTCTCTGTGGACCCGTCTGGGTGCAATTACCCCTTCTGTCCTTTGGTTCAGGATATTACCGGGCCTTATATGGACAGTTTTCCCAGTGGGTGAATGGCTCGCTGTTTGCCCTGAATCTTCTTGTGTCCTTGGGGTAACTGCCGTGTAGCTGCAGCTGCTGCTAATGCTGGTTACAACGTCTGGTTGAAGACAGCGGAATCCTCAGGTATCTGTGGATCCATGACATCATATACAACGGAGCCTTACGAACGCACAGCCACCAATTTTTACTGATCGGCCATGGCTGTCTTCATCTTAAAGTATACGTATATCTTAAAGTAAGTTAAAGTACTCGGATAACACTATGTACTGGTGGGCTTCAGTACATAGTGGGGCCTACACCGTAAGTAGCCAGAGACCTCATTGAGACCCCTGGCTACAGGCGTAAGGAGCTGCTGTCAGGGCCCAGCCTCAGTTTATCTTCATTGGCGATATATATATATATTGGGTGCCATATTGCCCGATATCTGTGGTATCTTAGGTTTGATCACATACTGTAGTTATTCTGCTGTAGAACATGTATAACAGTTGTCACGCCATAGATCTTGTACTAGTTAATGAGTTAGTATCGTCAGTCGTGTGGTGCGTGCTCAACGAGTAAAGGAGCAAGTGTAGAGGAAGACACAACATTGGCGACGAGAGTCATCAACCCTGCCTTTGGTATTGCCCCGCAACCATTTTGGTCAACGCCTGGGGATCCACCGGTTTCATGGAAACTCTGGCAGCGGACAATACGCAATTATCTGGTGGCTTGCGGTGCCATGGCCAACAATTTTGGTGAACAAAGGCGGCTTGCTCTGTTTGTAAGCTTGCTGGGTACTGAAGGGCAGAGAATGTTTTACACCATCCCAGGAACGGACGGAGAAGACCTTACCCTGGAGAATGCTATTTTGCTAGCAGGGACACTGTTTGACCCTCTTTCTAATCCTGTGGCCAAACGCTATGCGTTTAACAGCGACGGCAGCTACCGGGAGAATCTACGGATCATTGGGTTGCTGATCTTCGAAGTTTGATCAGTGACTGCGACTTCGGTGATATGCAAGATCAGCTACTTCGCGATCAAGTGGTGGAGAAAACCTCGTCAAACAGGATTAGAGAACGCCTCTTAATGGAGAAAAATTTAACCTGAACGAAAGCACTGGAAATCGCCCGTCAGGTTGAAGCGGCTGTTGAGCAGTCGAGAGCGATGCAATGTGGGTCAGCCTCTACGGTGAATCAGATTGGCATCCAACAAAAGCGGTGGCAACAAAACGTTGAGCCCGGGTGTCAGAAACAAAGTCCGTCCAGTGCAGTCCGTGGTGATGCAGCACAATGTCGCAGGTGTTCCAGAGGTCACGTTGGTGCTAGATATCCTGCAGCCAAGGCAACCTGTAATCGCTGTGGCGGGACTAGGCATTTCAAAAAAGTTTGCCCATCTGCACCTACTACGACTGCTGGGATCAACACCGTCTACAAAGAGGACGATAATGATCCCGAAGAAACGGTCATCATCACTTAAAAAGGGAAAAAATAAGATACTGACCAGACATGTGCAGGAGGGGAAGTGCTGGGGGGGGGGGTGAAGGGCGGCCGACGGCCGCCGAAAGTCGGCCGCCGAAAAAACGGATTTTTCCGGTTTTTTAACGGAAAAAACCCGATTAGGGGGGGGGGGGGGGACCCCCCTTGGGGGGGGGTGAGCTCAGGTCTGGGGGGGTGAGAACCCCCCAACCCCCCCTCCCCCCAAGCACACGTATGATACTGACCTATTTATTTGATATTTGTCTTAAAAGCAATCCTAAATCCTTTTAATTGCGTGAGGGGGAAATGTGGTATCTTAGGTTTGATCACATACTGTAGTTCTTCTGCTGTAGAACATGTATAACAGTTGTCACGCCATAGATCTTGTACTTGTTATTGAGTTAGTATCGTCAGTCGTGTGGTGCGTGCTCAACGAGTAAAGGAGCAAGTGTAGAGGAATCAACAATAACAATATCAATATGACGTCCTTGCATTCGCATAAGCAATACCCTGCTCGTGGCGGAGGCTCGCCGCCAGATCAATGCGCCGAAACGCATTGACCCCTCACCAGGCCTCCCCCTCTAAAATTGGGTCCAAAGCAAGTAAAAAATGCAAAATTTTTGAAAAAATTTTGAAAAAATGGCTATAAATCAGCTGTAAACAGCTAAAGATGGTTATTTATAGCAATTAAAAGGTAATATGCACAATTATAAACCACAATCTGGGCTAATTTAAGCATATTTTAGCACAAATTTGTCGATTTTCAAGCCCTATTTTCGCACACGAAAACTGTTGACAGAAGCTTTTGAGTATGTGTAATGAACTGAGTTGGGCTAAATGGAAAATTCGATTGATTTGATTCGATCTAAAGAAATGGGGTCGTCTCGATTAGAGGGTTCGCTTACACGGAAGGTTAGCGCGCTTGCCTGATTAGACAAACTTAAGTACCAGATTCCCGAAAGGTAGTTTGCCAAAATCGGGGATCTCTACAGCCAACCTGTTAGGGGTGTTGTCGTGAGTTCGTTTTAGATAGGGGTCGTTAGGATGATCGCAACAGGATCGTTTTCAGCAATGAGATCGTGACAGGATCTAATTCAGCAGTGAGATCGCAACAGGATCTGGTTCAGCAGCAAGATCTCAACAGGATCTGACTCAGCAAGGCTGTCCCTAACTAAGTCTAGATGAATACTCAGCAGTTTATTAATCGATAACAGATTTCGGTATAATTTAGGAGCAGTAATAAAAATAATAGTAAAATAGTCAAACAAAGGCACTGGACAATTAACGTTCACTTCAGTTGTTAACAATGTACAATCAAGGTACAAGGTACCAGGGTTGCCAACTCTTTTGTTAATTGACTTGTAAATTAATGCTTTAAGCTGACCAATATTAGGGGAAGACCAGTTATTAATGGTTCGGCTACAGATTCTTTCTTTCTTCCTCTCTTCTTGCAATTACTAACAGGGCTTAAACTTCACTCTAACCTAACCTTGGGTTCCTCTTCTTCAGGTACTGGTTATAGGGTATAGTCAGGTATAGTGCGTGTGAGTGTGTGTTTAAATTAAACTGTCTTCCTTATCCGACTATTATCAAAATAGACTACAATCAACAGAGAATATTAACTGATAATTAATAAAATTTAACGATATTACAATTTCTGTTCCGGGAATGGGTGAGCGGGCTCAGATCTGGTATTAAAGGTTCTCAAGGAATCCCACATATCTAAGGCGGCTATCGGACGGTGGAAAGTACAAACACAGGGGTCGGTCTAGGCAGGGAGTTACCAGGAGATGCCCGAAGTATAGTTAATATAAATTAATCTTTAATTTAATTATCTTCAAGGGATCTTCTTCTGACCGAACAGTTAGCTATTGATGAGCAGAGTCTAAACCAGAGACGGAAGGGGAGCGACAGTCCCCAAACAGGAAGAGGTAGAGAGAATAATTTGAGACATTTTCGATATAGCTTCTTTTTCCAAATTTGTCAAGCGATTACTATAGCTAGAAAGCAGTAATCGGAGAAACTAAAAAAACGTCCTTGGGTATATTTGTGCAGACCACATCTGTTCAGTAGCAGCCCTCCGGCTTGCATCGTGAATGCTCCACAATCTTTGAAAAAAAATTGGTAGTTTTTTGCAAAAACTACATTTTTTATGATAGCAGCCGACGGGATGGCTGTTGGAAGACAATCATGCGTCGGATAATTTGCCCCTATGAGACCTTCAGATCGACGCACTTAGTTTGATATTACGGCTTGCATAGTTCAAGAAATGATGGATTATTTGATTTTTGCAAAAATGACGAGTTTTCGACGCCAAAACCAGAAAATCGGCTATATCTCACGCTGGAGAAAAGCTAGAAAGTTACTTTAAAAAGCAAAAATGTGAAGCTCAACGGGAGCTTTCGAATGATTGTAGCCAAAACTGTATAGCTGCTGCGAAACTTTCAGAAATCGGAGAAAACCGCCCTGATCGGAAATCTCGAATTTTTGAATCGGGATTGCGCGGAGGGTGTTAGAATGCTAAAAGAACGTATTTCGGAAAGTTTCGCCAAATTTCATCTTGATTTACGCCGCCAACCAACAATATGTGCCCAAAAGGAATCACCACCTTAAGTTGGATAGGAAAATTAGTTTATTAAAGCTGAAAATAGTTTAATGTTTTCTTTGTTTTCGGCCCCTCACTTGTGGGTTAGACTTGACCCTTTGGCCGAAAAGAAAGCGTGCCGGTCATTTGTCTTCAGCAACAATTGTTCCTTGCTACTGGAAACTCCTTGTTTCCACTAAGTCGAGAACAAGGAGGAAAATAAACGTGAAAAGTTAAAGAAAAATATGCACATAGTTATTTTTACATAATTTCTAGCTAAATAAAAGTTATATTTTTGAATTCTACTTACTTAACTACCTAGCTTTAATTTCTTTTCCTTTAATTTAATTTACTTTTGAGGCAACTAGGCCCCCTTCAAACCAATAGGATAGCGAAAAGGTGTATACCAACTCTCTTTTCGAGAGGCAATTCTTCTGCTGGACTAAGGCCGGCCTAAAGGCCAGTTCACACTAGGCAACTTTGAGGCAACTTGGTTGCCGCAACTTGGTTGCTGCAACCAAGTTGCTCTAAAGTTGCCTGTATTTTGCAATGTGAATGTACCGGCAACTGCAGAGAAAAGTTGCCGCAACCAAGTTGCCGCAATCGCGCTTGGGGCGATTTCTAGCGGCAACTTCGAATTTGATTGGCTGATTGCTGTCATGTGACCATCAGCTATTGTGGGGAAAATTGATGCATAGCATAGGAGACGCTTTGCAAAAGCTAGTTTTCTACGTGCAGTGTATCATTTCTTCTTAATCGTATAGCGTGTTTACTGAAGTATTCACTTTCAATTGTCAATGTCTGGTCCGTCGGATAAACGTTGGTCATCTGAAGTGGTTGCTAAACTGATCGATTTATTTGAAGAACGGCCTAGTTTGTGGAATGTGAAAGACAGCGACTACATGAAACGTGGGAAACGAGCCCAACTGATTTCTGAGATCAAAGAAATGATCAAAGCAGAGCTGGGAGAAGAATTTTCAGGTAAATTAAAATAAAGATATTTCTATAAATCAGAAGTCTATAGTAAATAAATTTCGTAAATTAATAACTACAACAGATATTTATTGCGAGATCTATAGTCAATCTTTAAATTTGCATTAGCAAGCCAAGTTACATAGAATTTATTCGCTGCAGCTGCCAAGAAACAGCTCCACCATCGTTAAAATAGCAACAGAATTCTTCACGAATTGCGACTGCATGATCGCTTGCCCGACATCCATGCCCAGACAATGGTTGAAGACCCTGCCCCATCCCTTCTTCTCTCCAAGAGCCTTCTCTGTAATCCACCGCGGACTCCTGATCAACCAATCCGTCGGGACTGTATAAATGTCTAGTGCTACTACCACTCCTCAAGTAGTTGTGCAACGAAGCAGTTGCAAGCACAATAGATTTAACCTTTTCAGGACTGAGCCGAATAGCTGAACGAAAAATTCTGAATCGATTTGCCAAAATGCCAAAGCAATTTTCAGACACCCGTCTAGCTCGAGAGTGGCGATAGTTGTAAACAGACTTTTGGACACCCAAATTTCTCCCCGGGTAGGGCCGCATTAGGTACGGTTTCAGCGGGAATGCTTCATCAGCAACTATAACGAAAGGTACATCCTTGGTACGACCAGGAAGCGGGCATGGTGGCGGTAACTGTATAGAATTGGTATCCAGAGCTTGGCGAAGGGAACACTTGGACCAAACACCGCCATCGCTAACCCGTCCGTTTGTCCCCACATCCACGTATATAAAGTTTAGGTCTGCATCCACGAGTGCCATGAGAACGATACTGTGATCGCCCTTGTAGTTGTAGTAGTACGAACCAGCACCTGGAGGAGGTTGAATGACAACGTGTTTGCCATCCAAAGCACCTATGCAATGATCATATTGCCACTGCTCTTTAAATGATGAAGCAATGTTCAACCAGTCGTCTTCTTCTTCGGGAAATTTGAGGAATTCTGCTTTGAGGCTTTGGTGAAGGGCTGCACAGGTTTCAGGAATGATGGCGGATATGGTAGAAACCCCAACTCGGAACTGACATGAGAGAGAAATAGTCTTCGCCTAAAATTAATAAATTAATTAAAAATATTGTGTACGAAATATTGTTTTAGATACTGCAATTCAAACCAAATGGAAAAATTTGAGAACTATCTTCAGCCGTGAGCTGTCAAAGGTGAGATCATCTCAGAAATCAGGAGCTGGCACTGCTTGCGTTTATGACAGCAAATGGGAATACTTTACACGAATGGAATTTCTGAAATCCACCGTGACTCCAGCCGAAAGCGAGTCTAATCTGGTATTCATTTATTTGATCAATTTTTAGTTTTATCTAGTTTATGAAATCGTACAGAAATGTGTTTCGAATCTGGTTTAGACGAAAATTTTCAATTAATATCTGAAACGGTTTCGGGTGTCTAAAAATTTGGCAATTTTGAGGAAATCAGCATATTCAAAATTACGACCACATGTTCGACAATTTGTCTGTTTATTTGCACTCGGTGGATACACATTGAGTAGTTCCGAGGAAATTGACCGGTCTGGCCCGGTCCAAAGGTTGGAACATGCTTCTATGATCTCTCATTGCCCGTTCACTCTGATGTTCACTTCACCAGTAGAGTTGAAGGTACTTGTTGAAGATACTTCCCACTTCACTTTGTTTAAGCCTTTGTGTCGTTTTAGGCCATTCCTTTGGATCATTCCGATGATGAAGAGACAGGGAATGAGTCGACACCAGCCAACGAAAGTGCTGGCGATTCCACCCAATCTGTTGAATCAAAGAAGGATGTCGACTCTAAACCTCCTCCTCGGAAACGGTCAAAATCCAAGCAGAATTGGAAGAAATTTTGGAGAAAAAAATGCTGTGTTTGGTCAAATGGCTGCCGCTGTTGAGAAATCGTTGCAAAATGATCCTACCTCGTCATCAAATGCCATTTCTTCGTTCGCTTCTTTCATAACTCAAAGCTTGGAAAAATTGCCTGAAAGTGCTCGGAATGCCGCGCAATACGAAATTCATGGGGTTCTCCTGAAATATTCGCAGCCACCCGAAGTCCGCTACCCACTTAATCTGGGCTACAAGAGCCAAAGTCCCAGTTCTCAGTATAACCCGGCTTACCAAAACCTGAGCCCGGGCTGGTCGGGGTCTTACCACAGTCCATCTCCGGATGACGTCTCTAATCTCACTCCATTGACCCCTATAGACCCCAGAAATTTATAACTTTGTGGAAGCTCGAAATAGTATCTGTTAATAACTCGAAATAGTATTTGTTTTGTTTTTAGTTGTCATTTCACTTTCTTGTGGCTAAAGTACCGCTTTTGTCAGTATTGTTATATTGCTTGGTAAATGCAGTGACTGTGAGTTTAATAAGCGCTAAGTAGTTTCAGTTCTTGCTTAATTATATCAGGATTATTAACAGGGCTCTTACCAGTAGCGAGATATCGTAAAGTAGTTGCCAGTCGTAGTGCAGGAGAGAGATTCTCGCAATTTGGTATCCTGCCGCTGAATATATGGAGTTACCCTCTGAACTAACTGAACTAACTAACTAACTAACCCTCTGAATTCGTAGCCACCTTCGGTAGCTTTCTTTATCGTCTCTAGCAAGCTCAAGGATGAGGTTTTGGAATGCGCCCTGGTGTAGACGCCGTTCAATCCAAGGCTTGATCCATCGAGACTTTTTGGATTGAGGTTCCAGCAAAAATGATTCGAGCCCATCATCATCTTCGGAGAGAATAACAGCAGCAACAGAATAAGCAATAGAAGCACTCATAATCACCTATATATGCAATTGCTTATGCAAAATCACTTGAGGACTTTTGTCCTTGTTTAAAGATAACCTAGCCTCAAAAAATAAACTATCTGTATTTTCGATTTTAAGAGAAGGGGAGTTTATTTTACAAAAAGAAGATGCAAAAATTACCCTCCTAAAATTTCAAATTTCAAATTTGCAAAATTATTAGAACTCTGCAAGTGATTTTGCATCAAAAATAGTCCAACATATAACGTCTGTTGTAAATTCAAACACTTTTAGGCGCGCCGCATTTTGATTGGCTGTTGCTTCAACTAGTTGAAGCAACTTGTTTCTGGTGTGAAATGGACGTTGCCGCAACTTTTGAT
Organism: Trissonchulus latispiculum; assembly: GCA_030248195.1. Taxonomy (NCBI): domain Eukaryota; kingdom Metazoa; phylum Nematoda; class Enoplea; order Enoplida; family Ironidae; genus Trissonchulus; species Trissonchulus latispiculum. The sequence continues at coordinate 16,141 of JASAND010006163.1, read as the reverse complement.
TCCGGCAACCTGAAGTTGCGGCAACCAAGTTGCCTCAAAGTTGCCTAGTGTGAACTGGCCTTAAAGTTCATGTGAGGACAGCCTTCCAGACAGTATGACTGGACTTGACATAGAGGTTACGTAAGTCTTAAGTTAAGTTACACCTTTTTAGAGAAACTAAAGTTACGAAACGGCAAACATTTTACTAAAACATTTTCGACCATAACTTTCTTAATCTTGGGAGTTGAGAGATAACATTTACATTTTTGGAATCAGCAGCGAATTGCCTTTCGACTAGGCCTAAGTTATGTTTCCGTACAAAATTTCGATTATTACGTAATTATGACCTAATTAACACTAATTAACCTCAATTAACATTTTTAACTCATATTAATACTAATTTAACCTAACTAATCATTAAAATTGAGAATTAATGTTAAATAACGTTAAACATGATTACCTACGTCTAGATACAATTACCTATGCATTTGTTGTTACCTACATGTTGTTGCTAATTAAGACTAATTCCGCATGATAACTACCATACATCAATGAACCATCTTCGCATGACTATATTTGACAATAAATTGAAATTGTTGTTTGCTAATACAGAGGGATTACACGTCTTCCTTAATGGTATTAAGACCTTTGCTTCTGGTTTCGGGTGGTCAACAACAATGTATTAGTTGTTTAAGATTGGGTCCTAATAAAAAGGCACCAGCTTTTCATTAAATGCAGATATTTTACAATTTCTATTATTCTTGCTTAGAACAGGAACAACAACATTCTAATGAAAAGGCACCCGCTTTTCACAAGAAGTAATACTTTGGGTTTCCATTCAGATTATTTAACTGACTAATATGTGTACCAACTTGTTATGTTGTTCTTGTAATGTTAGTAGCATTCCTGACCCTATAATGTACTTTTAACTAATCTTCCCTTCTATGTCATGAAGAATTAATTATATTTTAGAGATTGGCAACCCTGCTCTTAATTACATATAAGTACAAATACAGCTTGGACGTTCATTCATAGTAAATGTGATCACAAAAATCGTCAACTTGGGCCATTTTCTGAGGTCTTCTTTGGCATTTTCGAGTGACCATTGATCAAACCCTTCTTTTTGGATTATTTCTTCAAAACTTGATTTTTTATTATTCCTGCTGGAGCAGGAATACCTATGACCGGTTTGTTGCATATTTTGCACGTAATATCTCTGTTCTCTTAGAAAACGGCCTATGTTTAACACATGCCTAGCTATGTACTATTTTTTGCTTGCAGAATATTCAAATTTGTTTTTGCACGAACAAAATTACATAATGCTAGTGTATGTAGTTAATGATTCAATAGTGACCAGGCAGCAGTTTGAAAACGTATTTCGGTGGCCACCCGCTGCCGAATTTGTCGATTAGTCGAAATTTTGTTCTTTGCTTGTCAGTTTGGTTGGATCCAATCGGTCAAGCAATTTTAATATTTCTGGAAATAACACCACCGCTTCAAGAAGTTTCAAGTAGAGATGAGGATTTTGGCTCGCGGCTCGGCGTGGCTTTTTGCTCGCGGTTCGGCTCGGCTCGGCTCGGCTTTTGGCTCGCGGCTCGGCTCGGCTCGGCGGTTGGCTCGCGGTGCGGCGCGGCGTTTGGCTCGCGGCTCGGCTCGGCTCGGCTCGCGCCCCGAGCCGCGCGGGCAACATTGTCCCCGAGCCGAGCCGAGCCGACAAAAACCAAAAATCGGAATTCGACCAAATTTCCATGTCATATTTCAGAACTTCTTCAAACAAAATAACCATCAGTGAAGACTGTTTTTAGTTTTCAATTCTGCATCCTAATTTTAAATTTTCTTTAGCTTTTTCACTACCTTCCAAACGAATTTCAAGCTTGGCGAGCCGAGCCGAGCCGAGCCGACCCACTTTCAAAATCTTCTCTAGCCGAGCCGAGCCGGGTATGACCGCGAGCCGAACCGAGCCGAGCCAACCTCATTTTCTCGCGAGCCGAGCCGATCCGGAAAAGTCCGGCTCGTCCTCATCTCTAGTTTCAAGCTCGGATCATTCGATTGTAACTGTTAATTGCAGCATTGCCTGCGCAAGTTTTGCTGACTCGAAAACACAATTCTAAGAATGTTAATTGTGCTTAAAGTTTGGCACGTTGGCGTGCTGAACCTAACTGGAGGACTGAGCAATTGAAAGGAGGTGATGCGTAAAGAGTTTTAAATTGGCATATACACTAGCGGTTACGGAAAACGATAAGCTGTTAATCTCTCACTGTCTAATACTTCTGTCGTGCGGTTGCGGTAGAGCTACAAACACCACTCTTAGGTGACAAGTAACATAAAAGCAAAATTCAGACAATTCTCGGCAAAGGAATCTTGCCCCTTTTGGGCATTACTTGTTTAACTAATTCCATTACATATGTTTAATGTACTGTACATCGAAAAAGGTGCAGTGTAGGGGGGTCCCCCCATAGTTTCCCTGGAACTTTGGGTCTGGGGGGGGGTAAATCTTGGCCGACCTCCGAAATGTGATGGGGGGTACCCCCCCAACCCCCCCCCCAGAATTCGGACCTCAGAAATTTCGAAAAATGGCCAAAAAATGCAAAATTTTCTGTAATTTAGCCTTTTTTTATCAAAATAAGGCTTGTTCTTAACGTTTTAGGCGCTTTTGCACCGTTTTAAAGCGATTTTAGGTCAAAATTTTAGAAAAATTTTTCAAAAAATGACCATTTTTTGACCAAATTTAGCTAACTTTTTGGGTCCAAAAATCGTTGGGGGGGTTCCACAGGGAGAACTTTGGTGGGTAAAATCGTTGTAAATTGCTGCGCAAGGTACAACGATTTTACCATGAATTTACCACGAATTTTTAATGAAATTTTAATAATTTTTAATGGATTTACAATGATTATATCCGATTTTACCATGTGATTTTAATGAATTTACAATGGTTTTACTTTGGGTTTTATAGGTATTTACAATAGTTTTACCACGTTGTAACATTGTTGTAAATATGTTGTAAAATCATTGTAAATGCAATTTGACCAATTTACAATGTTTTTACAACTTTTACAACGAAATTACAACGTCCTTATAATGATTTTACTATATGGTAAATTTATTGTAAAATCGTGGTAAATGTTTACAACGTTTCTACAATGATTTTACAACGAATTTACAACGTGGTAAATCTGTTATAAAATTGTTAAAACTTATTTTGGAGCATTGTAAAAACGTTGTAAACATTTACAACGATTTTACAACAAGTTTACCACATGGTAAAATCGTTAAAAAAACGTTGTATCTTCGTTGTAAAAGTTGTAAAAACATTGTAAATTGGTCCAATTGCATTTACAATGATTTTACAACAGATTTACAACAATTTTACAACGTGGTAAAGATATTGTAAATACGTATAAAAACCGAAGTAAAACCATTGTAAATCCGTTAAAATCTCATGGAAAAATCGGATATAATCATTGTAAATCCATTAAAAAATATTAAAATTTCATTAGAAATTCGTGGTAAATTCATGGTAAAATCGTTGTACCTTGCGCAGCATTTTACAACGATTTTACCCAAAAAGTTCTTCCTGTGTTCGGGGGGGTAGCCAAAAGTTGGGGGAGGGGAAGTCAAAAAATCTGGGGGGGGGGGTAAATTTGGTCCAAAATTTTGGGGGGGGGATACCCCCCCACCCCCCCCAACGGAAACTATGGTCCCCCCCCCCAAATTTTGGATTTGGGTGGGGTCCCCCGACCCAAATTTGGACCTTCTACCCCCCCCCCCCCTCAACCCAAACAGGTGGTACACCTATGGTCTGGGGGGGCCCTCCAGGTCTGGGGGGGGGCTCGGATTTTTGGGGGGGAAGAAAAATTTTTAGAAAAAAGTCCTGGGGGGGGGGCGGCCCAAGTCTAGGGCCCCCCCCCCCCGGTAGGAAAAAGCCAACCTAACACACCTAAGCGCCCCCCCCCAGCCCCAGGTACACCTATGTCCAAGATCCCTCCCTTCTCCCCAGCCCAGACACAAAGTTCCAGGGACGACACTGGGTTTACTTCAGGGGGTGGGCGCGGGGCCGCGGGCCACAGTTTCCTTGGGGGGGCACTCCCCCCACATTTTTGACCAATTTTACCCCCTCCCAAAATTTTTGACATACCCTCCCCCAACCATAGTTTCCCCAGGGGGGGGGGGGGGGGGGCAGCGGTGGGGCTGGGCAAAAAACCTGGGGGGGGGTTCCCACGGAGGGTGGGGGGGTCCGCCAAATTTCCCAAAAAACCCCTAAACTTTCGATTTTTTGCCATTTTTGGCCACTTTTTGGCCAAAAATCGGGGGGGCCTAGCTAAAGTCTGAAAAATCTGGGGGGGGGTCGCGAAAATTTGTCAATTTGGTGGGGGGGGTCCCCCCCCCCCCCCCCCTAACACATCTATGGTTGGGGGGTACTCCCCCCAAAATTTTCGACCCCCTTTGCCCCCCCCAAAAATTTTCAACATCCCCTCTCCCAACTTTAGGCTACCCCCACCCAACCCCCCATAGGTGTACCACCTGTTTGGGTTGGGGGGGAGTAGAAGGTCCAAATTTGGCTCGGGGGACCCCACCCAAATCCGAAATTTGGGGGGGAGGACCCCCCTAAACTGTACCCAAGTTTTTTTAGCTAAAAATGCTCCTTTTTCGATGTACAGTACATTAAACGTACTCAAAAGCTTCTGTCAATAGTTTTCGTATGCGAAAGTAGGGCTTGAAAATTGACAAATTTGTACCAAAATATGCCTAAATTAGCCCAGATTGTGGTGTATTGTTAATGCATATATTACCTTTTAATTGCTATAAATAACCATCTTCATCTGTTTATAGATGATTTATAGCATAGGTGTAAGGTGGGGGGGGGGGTTGGGGGGGTATCCCCCCAAGCCTTTTTTCAACCCTCCCCCAAAACTTTTGGGGGGGGGGACGCCCCCCCCCCACCTGGGGGGGGGGGGTAGTCGCGCCGAAGGCCAGGGCGCGAAAAATGGCCTAAAATTGGGTATTTTTAGGGTAAATTTTGAAAAAATTTTCAAAAATGTCCAAATTTTTGGCTTAAACTGTTTATTATTACGAGAAATACACGTTTTTAACTGTATTATGGATCTTATGACTCAATATTGTCCTTATTTTGGACTTGGAAACATGTTGGCAATCAAGTTTTTGAGTTTAAAACCACTGTCTAATGTTAAAATTACTTTATGGTTAGATGTTTTTTATCATTAGAGAGGGTTGGGGGGGGGGGGGTCCTGAGGGGGGGGGTCGCCAGAGGGGGCCCCCCCAGAATATGTTGGGGGGGGGAGCCGCCCCCACCCCAAATCTCCGTTACACCTATGATTTATAGCTTATTTTTCTAATTTTTTTCAAAAATTCAGAATTTGCAAAAAAATTTTTCAAAAATTTTGCATTTTTTACTTGGTTTCATAGATGTAATTGGGGGCGGGGGGGGGGGGTTTGGGGGGGGGTACCCCCCCAGCCCTTTTTACAACCCCCCCCCAAAATTTTTGGGGGCCCCCGCCCCCCCCCCCCACGGGGGGGGGGGGAGGCGCGCCGAGGGCGCGAAAAATTGGCCAAAAATTGGGTATTTTTAGGGTGAATTCTGCAAAATTTTTCAAAAAAGTCCAAATTGTTGGCTTAAAGTGTTTATTATTGAGAGAAATACACGTTTTTAACGGTTTTATGGAATTTCTGGCTCAATATTAACCTTATTTTAGACTTAGAAACATGTTGGCTAACAAGTTTTCGAGTTTAAAACCCCTGTCTAATGTCAAAATTACTTCATAGTTGAAAGTTTTTTGGCATTAGCAATGGCTGAAAATGCGTTTTTTGACATAAAAATGGAAAAACATTTTTTGGGGGAGGTTTGGGGGGGTCGTGGGGGGGGGTCTAAAAAGGGGGGCCCCCCAAAATTCCGGGAGAGGGGGCCCCCCAACCCAAACCCCGTTACACCTATGCTTGGTTTGGACCCAATTTTAGGGGGGGAGGGGGGTTTGAGCTCGGCTTGGGGGGGGGGTAGGTGAGGTCGGGAAGGGGGGGAGGGGAGGGGGGTTTGGCCTCTCCGTGGGGGGGTCTCACAGGGGGTAAACTGTAGCCTGGTACACCTATGCAACCCCATCCCCCCCAACCGTTTTTGGAGTCAGAATGTTAGCTAAATTTTGCCCAAAAATGGCCATTTTTTGAAAAATTTTGACTTAAAATCGCTTTAAAACTGCGTATAAACGCCTAAAACTGTCAAAACAAGCCTAGTTCTCTCGGAAACAGCATTAAAATACAGAAAATTTTGCATTTTTAGGCCATTTTTTTGGATTTTTTGAGGTTCCAATTTTGGGGGGGGGTTCGGGAGGGTACCCCCCATTACATTTCGCGGGTCGACCACCAAATTTCCATGGCTTACCACTCCCCCAACCAAAATTTCCAGGGAAACTATGCCCCCAACTCTCAGCTACCACCCTCCCCCGAACCACCTCCCCAGCGATTTTTTGATCCAAAAAGTTAGCTAAATTTGGCCAAAAAATGGTCGTTTTTTGAAAAATTGTCCTAAAATTTTGACTTAAAATCAGTTAAAAACGGTGCAAAAACGCCTGAAATGTTAAAAACAGGCCTTATTTTGAAGAAAAAGGGCTGAATTATCGAAAATTTTGCATTTTTTGGCCGTTTTTTGGAATTTCTGAGGTCCGAATTCTGGAGGGGGGGGGGTTGGGGGGGTGGGGCAATAGCGTAGCCAGAAAAACATTTCGGAGGGGGCAAAACAAGCATGCTCTGAAATTTCTACCGCAACTGAACCACCGGAGGCAAATTTCAAGCATAATTTAGGACTTTCTGGAATATTTTGGTGGAAAAGTAGCGCCGCAGGCGAAAATTTTTCGAAATATTTCTTCACGTTGCTGCTACTCATTAAAATTTGTTCTTTTGCCTGCGATTTCGGGGAGGGCGTGGCATGCCCCTCGCCCCCCCCCCGGGCTACGCGCCCTGGGGTGGAGGGTACCCTCATCACATTTCTTGGGTCGACAGCCATAGGTGTACCACCTGTTTGGGTTGGGGGGGGGAGTAGAAGGTCCAAATTTGGCTCGGGGGACCCCACCAAAATCCGAAATTTGGGGGAGGGGGACCCCCCCTAAACTGCACCTTTTTCGATGTACAGTACATTAAACATATGTAATGGAATTAGTTAAACAAGTAATGCCCAAAAGGGGGTGGGCGCGGGGCCGCGGGTCACAGTTTCCTTGGGGGGGCACTCCCCCCACATTTTTGACCAATTTTACCCCCTCCCAAACTTTTTGACAAACCCTCCCCCAACCATCGTTTCCCCGGGGGGGGGGGGGTTGGGGGGGTACTCCCCCCAAAAATTTTCGACCCCTTTGCCCCCCCCCAAAATTTTCAACATCCCCTCTCCCAACTTTAGGCTACCCCCACCCAACCCCCCATAGGTGTACCACCTGTTTGGGTTGGGGGGGAGTAGAAGGTCCAATTTTGGCTCGGGGGGGGGACCCCTCACCCAAATCTGAAATTTTGGGGGGGGGGGGAGGAGACCCCTCAAACTGTACCCAAGTTTTTTTTTAGCTAAAAATGCTCCTTTTTCGATGTACAGTACATTAAACGTACTCAAAAGCTTCTGTCAATAGTTTTCGTATGCGAAAGTAGGGCTTGAAAATTGACAAATTTGTGCTAAAATATGCCTAAATTAGCCCAGATTGTGGTTTATAATTGCTTATATTACGTTTTAATTGCTATGAATAACCGTCTTTAGCTCTTTTTTATATGTGATTTATAGCCATTTTTTCAAATTTTGTTTCAAAAAATTTCAAAAGTTGCAAAACATTTTTTCAAAAGTTTTGCATTTTTTCTTGGTTTGGACCCAATTTTAGTTGAGGAGAGGGGTTTGAGCTCGGCTTGGGGGAGTACTTGAGGTCGGGTAGGGGGAGGGGGTCTGGTCTTCTCCGTGGGGGGGTCTCACAGGGGCAAACTGTAGCCTGGTACACCTATGTCGACAGCCAACCATTTCCTCCCAGACCCTGAGTTCCTGGAAAACTATGGGCGCAGTGGCGCCGCAAAGTCGGCTCATCGCGAAAAGTGACCATTTTTGTGGTCGTCGCTCAGGTCGAACGTTACGAGCTGGAGCTGATTTCTTTTTATATTCAGAAATTACATATATTGAACTAACTAACGGTCCAGGTTGCGTTTCTCTATCACTTCTAGCGACCACAGTGGCCCGTCAAAGATGGCGAAAAATTTGAAAAATGAAAAGTCGAAATTTCTCGCTATCTATTCAACTTTGAAAGCTCAATTCTTCCATACAATGGTTTTCTGGCACGGAGAATCGATTCACAAAGTCAGTTTTACTGTCAGACCCCACCCATCCTGCTGGGCTGGTTCCACTTTGCCGTCGGGAGGGTCAAGTCGGAAACCGCTTCCTGAGGTCCATAGTAGGCTCTACTTAGCCTCTCAAAACATTGTCTATAGGGGTTTTTTGGTGTGCCCAGCTCATTCCCGCTATCCGTTTTGCCGTCCAACGTGTCTGTGCCTTCATTGCTGGGCTGGTTCTACCTTTGCCGCTTCGGCAGGGTCAAGTCGGAAACCGCTTCCTGGAGGTCCATAGTAGGCTCTACCTGGCCTCTCAAAACTTGGTCTATCTATAATGGCTCATATAATTATAGCGCATATAGCGGCTCATATAATCGCTTTTATATCCTTTTTAAGTGGAGGCCCCAGACCACAGAATTATATTCTACAATTGGAACATACAGTAGATAAAATATATACATTGCACGCAGAAAATCCCTATTTCGACAATGAAAGGCCCTAAAGATGACACTGGTGCGCTGTGCTTCTTTAGCAACAATTTTTGTGCTAACTTAAGCAACTTAAGTTTGTCATCCACGTACACCCCCAGCCCCAGATCCCGTGTCCCGACGAACCTGGAATCCTAATTTCTTTTACTATAATGATTTACTATATATGTCCCCAACCCCAAAAGGCCGTAGTGAGCAGTGGTCACTTCCGTCGTTTCTGAAAATAAGCTCATTGAAACGAGCGTAGTCGATTTGCTATATATTCCCCCAACCAAAACCCCGAAAGACGCTGTTATAGGAGATTTGACCACTGGTCAGCAGGCCACCTAGACCGTATTAACCAGTGGTCACTTCCGTTGGTTCTGAAAATATGCTCATTGAAACGAGCTTTGTCAATTTATACCCCCAACCAAAGCCCCGAAAAATGCTGTTATAGTGACTTCCCAACTTTGATGCTAGCTTTGACCCTGGGCGAGGTGCCACGGGGCCATGCTGACCAGTGGCACTATGCTCACCTTGTTTAGCGACCCCGATTTATATAATACGTAGGTGGGTACCACCAAAAGGCCAAAAAATGCTATTTTAGATGACTTTTTGACCTTTTTTTAGTTTTTGCAAAGTCGAAACTTTAGATGTTCCATTTTTAACCGTCTGTAAAAATCGACCCAGAGCGAAATTCGGAAATCAAACATAAACTTGATCTGCACCATATTGGTAATTAAAAATTAGTATATATAGAAAGATTTATCCTATGGGCCGTTTAAAAAATCGGTGTGCGCAAGAATGGCCTTATAAATGTCAAAAAGTGTTCGATATATACAGAGAAAAACACTTTAAACTTGTATCATAAAATTGATTTTTTCAAAGTTTATTTTTCCGGGCAACTTTGGTATCATTCGGAAGCTCTTTGGCCTGGAGATTTCATAAATGAAAACTTTAGCTTCAACTCGTTACCGTTAATTAGTTTTTGCTAATTAACAGTTTTCCTAATCCACAAAGTGCCCTTATAGCTCATTTTATGAGAGTCCCGCACACCCTCATGATATACATGCATAGTTGTTCTGGAGTTTTATGTCTTGGGTCTGGAGGAGGATAAGTTTTGGCCCCCACGGAGAACCCTCTCCCAAAGTTGGACCTCCTCTGAAATTTCGAAAAAATATCAAAATATATTCCGTATTTGCGTATTATTTTTTCTGCAAAATAAAGGTGATTGTCAATAATTTGCTCAGGGGGTTGATTTTGCCAATTTTCTTTTTTGGGGATACCCTACCCCAAAGGAAACTTGTGCGTTATGTTATATATAACTTACGTATATATATATATATATTAGGGATCGACCGGATCCAAAATTTTGCCGGATCCGGATCTAGTCATCAAAATACATGCAAATTTTTGAAATTTTGTTCTTTGATTTTGTTAATGCTTATGGGGTTTTTTATAGTTTTGGTAATGCATCAATGCAGGTAGTGAATTTATTTAATAATTTTCAGCAATTTCGCTGTGTTTGATATATACTGCAAATGAGTTAACAAGCATTTAGCCTGAAAGAAACTATTTTCACTAAGTATATATATCTAAAGAATTTTTGAAATGTGTGGGCCGCAGCCGCACACATGGGACAGTTTACAATAAAAGTTTTTCAACAAAATCAGCAGATTAGTAGATTAACATTACCTTCCCATTAACTTCTTACATGGGGCTTGAGAAGAACATAAAACCAATACTTGAACATCTTTTTTTGAGTTTACAAGTCGTTTAGGCTTACTGGTCTAATAATTTTGCAATACATAAGAAATGGTTAAACGCTGTAAGTAGACTTAAAATTTTGCTACTACTGAGAAACCATTTTATTAAAAGCATCGCTTAAAAATTCAGAAAAGCGCAAGTTAAAATTGGGAAAACCCAACACGTCAAGGAGTCTGATAATTGCAAATTTTGTTAAATTTTTGTCTATAGACGTCTTAAAATAACTTCTCACGGAGACCTATTTAACACTAATTTATAAAAAATTACATAATTATGGAAAAATATATAGAAATTCATTTGGCATGACTTGCGTAAAAATTAGAACAAAATATCAATGTCTACTTATTCGAGTTCAGTTGTACGTATATTAAGATACACGGGGGTCTGGGGGCGGTAGCCCCCAGTAAAAGCCACACTCTTAGCACGAAAAATCGCGTCAAGAAATTAATTTAGAGCACTCCAGGCATTTATATTTTACTTTCAGTAATAAATTTCCTTTGGTTTGTTAACTGCAAAAAAGATCCGGATCCGGATGGTTTTTCTGCCGGATCCGAACCCGGATCCGGATCTGCAGTATCCGGCAGGATCCGGATCCGGATATCCGGTCGATCCCTAATATATATATATATATATTAGGGATCGACCGGAACTCTAAAAAACCGGAACCGGAACTAGCTCAAAAAAACCGGAACCGGAACCGGAACCAGCTCTTTAACACTACAAAATTCAATTTTTTTAAAATTGTAGTATGAGGAAATATATATGTATACGTATACTTGCTTTAAGCGTAGGTAATAGTATATATATATATAATGTTATGGATGCAATTGGGTCTTGCTCCACCCTTGCCCGGCAGTTATGCCCCACACCAGGGCCAAAATTCAGCAAAATTCTATTAACTTTAGATATATATAATATATTAGGGATCGACCGGAATTCCGGTTCCGGTACTTTTTGGTTCCGGTTCCGGTTCCGGTTTTTGAAAACGTACCGGAACCAATTTTAGCGTATTATCAAAAGTGAAATTTTATTAAAATTTTCAGAAATTTTGTAAAATTTCTTTTAACATGTTGAAAAAATTGCGAATCTCTTGTAAGCAGAATATTATTTTCTCAAAAATTTTCGCCTGCGGCGCTATTGCATTATATATATACTCAACTTAGAATGTTTAGATTTATTATAGGGGAGCGCGAGAGCGCTCCCCTATAATATGGGTGTAAAAGGCTCAGTGCGGCCCTTGGAGACCCGTTCGAGCTCCGTGCCAGCTAAATACTCAACCAAACAGGACAATTTTGGTATCGTTGGAATCTACACGACGAGTACTACAAGTCGCAAAAAAGTTTTGGTCAAAATTTCCAACTTTGAAAATTTTCGCTTCCGGGCAAGTTAGGTCCGTTTGTTTTGTTTTTTTCCGTGTAAGTCACGCTTGGAAAAATGCAATTTTCTGTCGCAGTGTTAGAACGATCTGGGCATTTTCAGCAGGTGAAGTTTGGTTTTTCTGAACGTATATACCCCGAAAGTGAACCTTTTTGATATTTTTCGCTGCCCGGCCCGGCCGGCCACCTGTACGGCCGGCCAAAAGTGGACTTGGCGCTAAAATGGCCAAAAATGGCCAATTTTTTGTCAAAGCTACAGGACTCAGGGAAGACGCTAGAGAGACGTGGTTTGTTGCATAAGGATCCACGGAAGGGTTTATATGTCCTAACGAGGGCGATTTTTGATATCTGGCCAGGATCGTTCTGGCGGCCGGCCCAAAGTTGGTCCGGCCAAATAGCCATTTTCGGAAAATTTCTAAGTCCCAACTCTACAGGAAATAGTCAAAATAGGCCTAAATATGCTGTTTTGGGCCATATAGTGAGACGCATATAAGGGTTATCGGGGTCGCTGAACACGATGAGCATAGTCGCAGCGCTGTGCGGTGCTGCTATCGTGCTGTACTGCTATGCAGCAACCACAGCACGCTGTCTGTAGACTTACTGTAAACGGCTGAACATATGAAACTTGGCGAAAATCATGTCTGTAGTAAGGGGGAACCGTAGCTATGTTAGTTGGTGCATTCTCTAGGTTCCACCGTGCTGTATGTGCTGCCCCAAACACAGCACCGTCGATAACAAGCTATTCATTCGTCACTGGTATTTGAAATTCGGCATACAGATAGTTTAGGACATGACAAACTATTATAGATACGTTTCGTATACTTATTACGATGCTACTATGTGGTTGCGCTGCAGTGGAGTGCTGCAGAAGTACAGCACGGCCTATAACTAACTACAGAAAACTTGCAATCGTCTGAAATTTTGCACACAAGTGCGGCAGAGCATTGAAAATCGTGCCGTATGAGTTTCCTTCACCGACAGTAAAGTTTGCATCTGGTTGGGCTGCAGTCGAGTGATGCTGAAGTACAGCACGGCCTATAACTAGCTACAGGAAAGTTGCAATCGTCCGAAATTTTGCACACAAGTGCGGCAGAGCATTGAAACTCTTGCCGTATGAGTTTCCTTCACCTTCACCTTTCCTTCACCGACAGCAAAGTTTTCATTTGGTTGCGCTGCAGTAGAGTGCTATATGCTATATACAGTAACTAAAACTATTGCAGCCATGGATACTGGATGTTGGATTTCTGTCAAAATAGAGAAAAAGGAAGAACTTGGAACTTTTCAAGCTTCTTTGTTCTGTACTTTCGGTTGACTATTAATGATTGGCGGAATTTTTAAAGTTTCTTTCACACAGCTTTAACGTTTATTCTATTTACTGAGAACCTTAAAAATGAAATAGGACAAGAATAAAAATGCTCCGATGGAGCATGAAAAATGCAATATGGGTGACACAGGGGTTTTAAGCAGACAGAGGACTAGGTTTTAAAACGTTAATATGGGAGGGGCAGGTTGTAAATGCCAGGAGGACTAGGTTAAAAGCGCACTAATATGGACCAGCTTCGCTGAACAACCCATATTCGCGGTCACTCATGCTCCACTCCACATGACATACGAGTAAGATCTACATTCTTCAGCTTTCAAAGCAAGCGGGACGGTTGTGAAATATTAAAGCTTACGTATTCGAAATAAACAATGCAGTTCTGGTGGAAAGGTGTTCAAGGTGTTTTTTCTGCAGTGTTGGCACATAATCTTGTATTAAGTTGATGCGAAAAGCAGTTGACATTATGGAGGACGTGTATTATTAAGTTGTATAATAAGGAGCACGACCACAATATTATACTTGCAGGCCATGCTGACAAAAATCGTACAATTTTCCGAAGAACTGCCAATAACAACAGCAAGCAGCAGCCGATAGAAACTCTGGACAGTTTTCGCGAATATGGGTTGTTCAGCGAAGCTGGTCCATATTAGTGCGCTTTTAACCTAGTCCTCCTGGCATTTACAACCTGCCCCTCCCATATTAACGTTTTAAAACCTAGTCCTCTGTCTGCTTAAAACCCTGTGTCACCCATATTGCATTTTTCATGCTCCATCGGAGCATTTTTATTCTTGTTAATAATGATCTAGTACCTTATCGTTAATTTATTATTATGAATATTAATTGATGTATATGATTATGTATATATATGATCAAAATATTACGCACTTATATATAATTTAAAATTCGAAATAGAGCATAAGCCCGCCGATTCGATTGCTATTAGCTTTTTGATAGATACTTTAAAATTATTAATTTTGCTAAATTGGAATATATTGAAGCCTTGGCGTAGACCTATGCTATTTCAAAGATTAGTGCAATGTTGCATAATTAGATGTCAGTTTTAGCTCAACTATTGTTTAAATAGCACGCAATAAGCTTTTTGCTGTGTGTTTTGTATATAAATATACGCAGTGCAGAGTGCAACAAAAATATTAAAAAATTATGGATGGAACAAATACAAGGGTTTTTAATTACTTGAAGAAATGTCATTATATAAATTTGAAAATGCAGATGAAGCTAGCCAAAAAAGAGAAATGTCGCTAGAAGAAATTAAGTTTAATTCAATTTTTTTGAAACTTGTGAAAAATACTTTATTGTTCTTATATGTTTAAAGGTAAAAAGTTATATATTGCTATCAGCGACAAAAGATCTGCAGAAAAGTGCAAAGATTTACCTTTTACTCAGAAAACTCTAATAATACGTAAAGTAATTATTTAGTTAATAATTACAAGTTAAGGTCACCCAAAATTTAAAGGTTGATATTCCAAACAAGTCCAATTTTTGAAGCTGATGCTATCTAAATTCATAGCCAGGTACAGTCAAATCTTATAGTAATTACGGGAACAGTAATTTTCAGAAAAATTATTTTAATTTATCTATTGACTACAAAGAGAATAAAAGCTCGTTATATTCGCGACAATTTTCTATATTTTGTGTTTTAAAAATGCTGAAACTTTTCTTGGAGCTCTAGGAACCATTTGATTTCAAGTTTTAAAGTTTCAAGTTTCAAGGAAAGTTTTAACCCATTTGATTCAGTGGATCTTCTGTGGGTTGGTTCCTCGGAATTGACTAAGTTCTAGGATTGAATATACGCTGAGAAACGATTTATTTATATATTTTGCTCTCCTGTGGAACTCCCTTGGACGCACTTCAATTGGGCTCCGCCCCCAAGAAACTGAATATTAACTGCTCTTCCGAGACCTTCCAACCTGCTTGTTTTGGAGCCGTCAGCCCTGCCCTCAGTATGTTTGGTATTATTGATTGATTTGATTGATTGATTGATTGATTTGACCAGAGCGAAATGTCAAGCTCTCGCTCGAAAGGAACACCAGTATCAGGACTCTCGAATGCCAAGACAAGCCACTCCAGTAACCGGTCATCCGGCAAATTTCCAAAGGCGACACGGTGTGCTGGCAAATGTAATGACCCTATTGGCGAGATGGATCATCTGCTGTTATGCCACAAGTGCCGATGCGTATGCCATGCGAGATGCGCAGGGCTCCATTCACAGCTCTTCAGCAGTTTCAGTAAGCTGACAAAGCTGAACGTTGTATGGCTGTGTGACCGCTGCATTTCGGCGCCCTCTCCTTCTCCGCATAAGCCAGCACCCTCAGCCTCTTCTTCACTTGAGCACTGTGAACTCTCATCGTCCTCACCCAAACCGAACCCCTGCCATCCACCCTCTCCGATAGCTCCCAGCCAACCAATGTTACTGTGTTTTGTGGTCCCGAAAACCCGCTGTCTTGTTTCTACTGCTTCGATCTGGATTTTGATGGCACTCTGTTTCGCTCAGCTGAACATGCATTTCAATATTTTCGCTTGCTATACTATGGATTTGTGGAAGACGCTGAAGCTGTTCTCCGTGCTGAATCCCCTGCCGAGGCGAAGCGCATTGGCAGTGCGATAGTTAGACGCCTTGAAACGAGGGAAGTGGAATCTTTTGAACTTAATCTGATGCTGAATATCCAGAAGGCCAAACTCCAGCAGTGTTCCACCTTCAGAGACTGCCTGCGGTCATCTGGGACCTCCTTCTTAGCCCACTCTACATACCCCAGCAAAAAGGCCTTTTGGACCACCGGACTCCATCGCAACGACGATGTTCGCCCAGACTCTTTTCCTGGTAAAAATGCGCTAGGAAATATGTTGATGGATTTGAGAAAGTCTATTCTGGACGAATCCTTCTATACGGTACGTTACGAAGTAGCAAACATGGG